>BMAW01031925.1:2290-31122 GCA_019974015.1 Nephila pilipes | reverse complement strand
ATATATATATATATATATAATATATATATATATATAAATATGCTATAACAATTTATATATTCTGATTTAGATGAGTAATGGTTTTTTTCACAACGCGAGGTTTTCAACCAAATGACGTCATAAAGAGGCGCCCAAAAGTTTAGTTGAAAGAAAAAGTATGAAAGAACACAGCACTGTCTCTAATTTCACTGGCCACAATCTGATCGTCTGACATTCTTCGTGTAATATTATTGTTTTTCTAGATGACATTAATTAATTTCGAATGTTACGCCACAAATAAAACATCTCTTATGAATCGATTATTTAAAATTTTGGCCGAGATGATATAATGAGGATGAAATCCACCTTTTCATGTCCATTGAAAATTAACATTACTTTGAAGTGCATCAATGTTGTGTGAGTTCTGTTATAGTTTATCAAAGTTCTTTTGTTAGTGCTTATTCAGACCGAGACACTGAAATGCTGAGAATTCAACATTTTATAAAACGTGGTAACATATTGTTGTCTTTAGGAAATGATGTCAATAGGGAATGCGTGGGCATAAAATATAGGATACATGGTGTTAGATTAAAAAAAGTAATTGTTTAATACGTTGTGATAATAACAACTACAATTAGTTTGCTTAATGTGTATTTACATTAACATTATATATTTAATTAAATATTTTATCGAGTGCTTTTATTTCGATATCCGAACAGAATATTATTGTCTATTTCAATCATTTAACTTTTGCTTTTCTTTTAGTACTTAATTTAATTATGCATTTTTATGGCAGAATCGTCTGCGTTTATAATTTTTGTTGTTATCAATGATAACTTTTTGAGAAAATGAATACTTTGCTCGTTAAATAAAAGTACATTAGGAATTCGAAGATGGTATATTCTTTTCTCAATAATATTTGCTTTTGTGGAAGCTTTTTAAAGCCTGGAAGTATGTTTATTTTATTGTAATTAAGATTCATTATTGAATAATTCAAATTTCTAGAGAACTTAACTGAAAAAAAAAAAAGGTTTAGCGCATGTTAAAGTGAAATTAGTAAAGGCATTTTCAGTAATTTTTCAATATTTTTTTTCTGTTAAAGAATCGAAGGTGGTTTGGTGTAGATGTAGTATTTATGAAAATGTGTTAAAACCGAACACCAAGAAATATTCTCTCTCCGTACATCCACGGAAAGCGATTTTTGTAACAATATACACTACTCGCCATTAAAATTGTAACACTATGAAAGAATGCAAATACACTCTATAACCAAAAAAAAAAAAAAAAAAAAGACGTGCCAAAAGAGAGTTGTCCGATGGAGACAAAAATTGGCAGATAGGAAAATTATGCACAGAATAGAAAATGATTAGAATTTCAGAAAATTTGAATAATTTATTTCAGAGTTACATAGCTACAAAGTAACAAACTCAATCAAGGGTTGACTCACCTCTAGCCTGGATGCAAGCTTCCACACGACGGGGCATAGAGTGATAAAGCTTCCTGATGGTCTCCTGCGGTATTTACAGCCAAAATTGCTCCAATTGTCAGGTTCGGTAATGGACATTCCCTGGTAGGTGCAGTCGCCTTCATATCGTATCCCAGACATGTTCGATTGGAGAGAGATCTGGTTGGCCAAGAAAGTGTTTAACAAGCTGTAAGACAGTTCATAGTAACCCGTGCTAAATAAGATCAGGCATTATCTTGCTGAAAAATAAGGTCAGTGTATTTCAAAAGGAATGGTAGCAAAACAGGTCTCAGAATGTCGTCGATGTACCGCTGTGTTGTAACTGCGCCTTTAATGACGACCAAAGAAGTTCGGCTATCAAGCGAAAGGGCACCCCAGACCATAACTCCCGGTTGAAAGCCTGTGTGGCATGCAATAAGGAAAGCAGGATCGACACGCTGCCCTGGGCTTCTCCAGACACATTTTTGATGACCGTCAGGACACAGTTGGAAGCGGGATTCGTCGCTAAACACTATACCTCTCCAGTCAGCCTCTTTCCAACCTGATCGAGCCAAGCACTACTGTAAACTTGTTCGACAGTGTGCAGGCGTGAGTGGCAGGTGACGTAGCCGTCGGTGCGAGCGTAGATTTCGCTCTATCGACTGTCTATGAATGGTCATAGTGGACACTCGTGTGCGGGTCACACGTCTGATGGTTGCTAATGAGGAATCAGGTGCTGCGACAGCTGATCTGACGATCACTCTGTCCTAGGTTGACCCTACCATCCTGACGTAGAAACCTGCTAATTTCCACCCATTCTTGCCAGCATCTTCTAATCGCCGCATCGCTTCGACCCATATGACGAATGATTCTCTGATTTGTCAAACCTGCCTCTTTCAATCCAATGATATGACCTAATTCAATCTTAGACAGTTGCTCGTAATGAGCTCGAATCCTGCGGCGAGTATTTTTTCAGTCGTTGAAAAGTTTACTAAATCGCAATGCAACGGAAAATTTGATTGAGAATTGCTTCTTATATACACCTGCTGAGTGAGCAGTTCCGATGCGCTGTAGCTCCCGCTGTTCATTTATTGGGCCCGAAATTTTAATCAATTGCATGATCCATCCAAATTTCTTTGGTTGCGAAATTTCATTACAAATGGGCAACTCTTTCTTGGTGCTTCTTATTTTTTTGTTATAGATTGTAGAAAAGAAAATCATTATCGTACGTAAACAGCATTGCGTGAAGACAAAATTGATTAAATTTTCTAGCAGTTTTGAGGGTTACAGGCGTGCAAAAATAGTAGAAACAGCTGGCACTCCTGACAGCTAAACGGCCTTTACCTGGTCAGGCATGGAGTCGAACTGGGCTTGAATGACAGAAAAGGGCTATTCATTCCATGCTGCTTTAAATCTGTGCCACACTACATAAACCGTATTAGTTGGAGAGGAGTGGCGAGCCAGTTTCTCATCAACCCATGACAAGATGCCTTCAGTAGGTGACATATCTGGAGACCGAGTTGGTCAGGGTACTAACCGAATACCCTGTGTATCGAGGAATGTCAGAACACGACGTGTAACACGGAAACTTGCTTTATCTTGTTGGAAGATGGCGTTTGATGAGCCTCGAAGATAGGGCCCAACCATTGGACGTGTGATGTCAGAAATGTACCAATCTGCTTTCAAATTATCATCGATCCGAACTATAGACGAGAATGTCGTTTACCCATCGGCTGCCCAAACCATCACACCAGGTGTAGGGGCCTTAAGCCGATATCGAATGCTAGCAGGGAACCTGTGGTCTCCTTGGAGCCTACAGGTACGAATTTGACCATCAGAATACTGCACGCAGAACTCGCCTGAAAAGACATTGTGGCACTCCTATACACAGATTCATCACTCTGCGAATCAGAACGCCTTCTCTCTCTATTCTGCATTGTCAATGGAAGCCGAAGTAATGGACACCAAATTGACAGTCCACGCTGCTTCACACGTAGTCACACCACACGAGTGGATATTGGGCATGCTGCAAACATTCAAATTTCCTGACTAATAGTCCGTGATGTGGTTGCACGGTTTGACCTCACAATATATATGTCCTTTCGGTCGCTAATCATGAGAGGGTGTGGAGATCCTGCGTTGATGAAGTTCCGCGTAAACCTCATCAACTTAGTGATTCCATATTCGCTTGACAGTGGTTGGATTTCTACCAGTGCTGTATGCGATATTATAGAACGATAATCCAAACTCTCGATAAGCAACGATCCTGTCTCTATCGAATTCCGACACTTGTTGGTTCGAATTTCTTCTTCTTATTCGACACATAACACAATATTGTTAGAAAATCCGACTTTACAAAGCGTTTTCCGAATGAGAAATCCACTACACAACTTTTCTTTTATGCTGTGCCTCAGATGTCATTTCTCCCTCCTGCATCGTCTAAATGCGCTGAAAAACTGAGATTACATACCCTAATCTCTTCTTCCGTTTATGTGATTTGGATGTACGTCAGATTATTCTTTTCTAGTGTTGCAATTTTAATGGACAGCAGTGTACTATAGCGTACACATTTTACTAACTTCCCATTAACATGACTTGCAGATATCTTTTCTTTTTGTTCGTATAATTTCTTAACTGTCTTTTGTTCATCTTTCTGTTAATCTGAAACTCTGAATGTAAATAATATTTAACAGTAGAACTAGTTCATTCATGGTCTTACCTATAGTTTAAATATATTAATTAGATCCCACTTATGACTTCTTATTTAGAAATATATGCATTATTAAATGAAATTATATGATTTCTTAATGCAAAGCAAGTTTATTCTTCTATTTATTGGTTTTTGGAAGTAGGTCTAAGCGGCAAAATTAACTTAATACTGTTGCATGAAATATATTTGCTTATCCTTTTGCTGTGATGGATATAATGCAGCATAGGTGACCTAATACTTCTACATAGAATAATTCAAATGGAGATCAAAAAGCATAAATAATTCCATTGAGAGGTATTGTTCAAGAACATATTAATTTATATAAGTTTATACCTTAAAATGAGACGCATCAAGACGTATATTTACTCTCTGCTTGCTCTTCTGAATAAAAAGAAAAAAAAAGTGCAATATTTATACTATTCAAAATCTCTTCGCCGAACCACTTTTGGAAAAGAATTAGGACTGATGGATTATATTAATATAAATTCTCCCCATTTATAACACTGTTGAAGCAAGTCACTTCTTTAGGAGGAAAATTTCCATTCAACATACGTAGAACAATCTACAGTTTCAAATATAGAATGAACTGGATTGATTGATTTTATTACCATGACACTAGAAGTAACACAAGGGCTATTGGTGACGAATCTCTTTTGCACCTCGGTCATTTGACGAGGTACCTTCCTCTCTTAACTTACACACCTCGCCAACGAGAGGGCTTCGACAAATTTCACGTGTATCAACCCCAGCTGCACGGTGGGTCTTTAGCGGAATCAAGGTTCCAACCCGCGACTCGACGAAAACTGTTGGCCGCAAATTCCGTGACCATGACCACTAGAATTCACTGGAAAAAGTAGTTTTTAATAATGTTACAAATTGCATTAATATCGTTTAATAAATAAAAATATTATAATTGAACTCGTGTACATATTTCTCGTAATCTTACAAAAACAGAAAATGAATCACATTCACAAAATAAAGATATTTTTTTTATTCCACAATGTGTCGACGAATATTAAAATAACCCTTTAAAAAAGTTAACATATCTCTTTGACGAAAATTGATGTTGCATAATATATTGTTCGAAATAATATTAGTATGTTACATAAGAAAGATTATCAGCCATATATTACCGGTAATTGGCAGGTTGACGTGGTGCCTGTATGGAGGATAAATTGCTAACAATTATAAGAAATCGTATCTTTAACAGAATGTAAGCAAAACTGATTTTTCTGACTCATTAGGTTTAATAGAAATCTTCTTTGTATAATAATCTCAGAAGTTCAAATACTCGCATTTATATATTTCAGATATTTTCTTATATACGTATATGTTATTTTTAAAATTTTTGTGTGTGCTTATGTATCCAGGAATTTACAATTGTATTGAAAAGTGTTTCATTTCACTGATTATATGGTAATATATTATATCAATACGTAGCAATAGCACTCAATATGTCCCCCAAGTCCTATAGATATATATGAGATTTTAATTAAAAGCGTATTATATGTTGGCTAATCATACTTTTTTTGTACAGGAACAGAGAAATAATTACAGTTATGATTTATTTAGAATTCTGAAAAAATTATTGAAATTGGGTATTGGCTGTAAGTTTGATCTCCAATTTAGTTAAATACTATTTAAATGATTTTTTAAACTTCCTCTGTAAATGAAGGAAATACATCACTGAAAATTTTCAAATTCCATTAAATAGAAAAAGGCTCTCCACTTTCTGTAAACGATAAACTTGTTACATTAAAGAGAGTATTTAATTTTTAAAATCCGTAATATATACAAATATGAAAAAAAATTTTTTTTAGAAGGTTTTACTATAAGCCTCAGAAATTTACCATTTTATGAAGAAAAAATAAATATAAATATAAATATTGATAAAACCCCCAATTCAGATGAAATTGTTTAAATTTCCTTTGAAATATGGATAGGAAGCTTTAATCCTCTTAAATCAGAAATAAATTCAAAAAATAAATTTAGCTAGGGTAAAACATACACTTCAGAACAAAGTTTAATCCTCATCAGCATAAGTATAGCTCCAATCATGTAATTAAGACTGATCCGAACTGAAAAAAGTATGGAAGATAATGAGTATTTTCCAAGAAAGAAAATAAAATTCAAATTACTTTTGAAGCTAAAACAGGACTCATTCTTGAAAAAAAGTGGAAGATTTTAGAACTTTATAATAAATTTAAATAGTGTATATTATGGGAATAAGACTGGAAATTATTTATATTAACGAAAAACAGAATGCAGAATCTGCAACCATCTTCTACATACTAGAGAAGATATTAACTTACTAGATAAAACCACATAACAAACTCTCTGACTTTAAGAATTTTTTAAAAATAAACTTTATATTTTTGGTTTATAGTTAGAGAATTACTCATATTTAACTTATCTTTGCGTGTCAGCATAACTAATGTATTTTTCTAATGATGTGCAAAATAATGCAGGCGTTAAGATGTGTGTCATTTTTTTCTATCAATACAACGTGTAAAACTGAATAAATGACGTGTAACATTTCAGAATGTAATTTTCTCTTTTAAAAGTCCCGTTTCTTTGATGGCTGCGAATTGTTTGAAAGGAAATTCCTTATTTTGATTGAGGCCGTGGTAGCGTCATGAACTCGCGGTTTTCGTCGAGTTGCGGGTTGGAGCCTTGATGCCACTAAAGACATAGTCGGGGCTGATGCGCATTAAATCTGTCAATGTCCTCCCGTTGGTGTGGTGTGGAAGTTAGGAGAGGGAGGATGCCAGCTCAAATGTCGTCACTTGACCGAGGTTCATAATGACGAGGTCCGTCACCAATGGGCCTCTAGTGCGACTTTAATGAAACCAAATCTAATTTTTAATGCAAAAATTTCAGTTCAAAATTTTTACTTTTCGTAACAAAACCTTTTTAGAAATAACCCATGGAAAATATATTAATCTGCTGAGATTAACATTCAAGAATAGCAAAAAAAAAAAATTTCTCCAAAAATTAATAAAAATGTTGAGAAATACTTAAGTATATTACTTTCATGATTGCTTTTCTATCGTGCGGTAAAAAAAGTTGAATAAAAAGTTTCAACAAATTGTTTTAAATCTCAAAGAAGCCTTTTTTTGTCGTTTTTATAGCTTTTAGTATTCAAAACATTAAATCTAGAAGAAACGCTGACAGAAAAAATTAGTTTTCGTCATTTTTTTTCCTTTCAGAATGAAAATGCAATTGGAATGTTTTCAAGGAAAAAAAGTTCAGAATTGTTCAAACATTTTGGAGGAAAAACTGTTTTATGACTTTTTCTAGGTAAAAAAAAAAAAAAAAAAAAGAAATATTTTGGTAATTTAAATATTCACTGTCCTTCCCAATGACAATTTTTTAAGAATTAAAATGCAATGATCCTTTACTGATCATTATGGATATAAAAAAATACTGAAAAAAGAACAGCTAAATTAAACGTGAAAAATCAGAGGAGTCATTAAAATTAGTTTTTGCGAAAAAATGTGCATTGATTTTTTCTTTTAAGAGCTTAATCTTTTTTGTGATATAATTGGAATAACCAATGTTCATATTGATTTAATATTGCATATAGAAATATGTAATAGAAAAATTATCTCTATACCTATATTAGTTTAAACACAATAAGAGGAAAACAACAATCTGAATTTTGTTTGATTGAAACACTGCCTGTAATTTTTATTTATTTTTATGTTTAATTTTATATTTAACTAAAATGATAAATATAATAATGCCTTTTCTTGAGTATTTCAAAAATATTAATTCTTCCAATGTATCTCTGCATTCAAAAATTACTGCAGAACAAATTAAAAAAAACAGTAATTAACATTTATTTAAAATTGTAATGACACAGAAAGGAAAACATATATTACTACTACCTTTGCACAGGAAGAATCATAACTTATTTGGTTAATAAATTTGTATTCATATAATTGTTCTACTTTAGAAGTCAATGGCGGCTCTTTTGTTCTGTCACAATTTCAAGGCGTAGATATATTTTAACAAATGCGATTCAACTATATGAGTATGATAGGTACAACGGGTGTTCAAAAAGTGAGTTACACTGATTCCCATAGGTGGGTTCATGGTAAAACAAGAGCAAAACTTGCGCGTACGGTAATTGAGTTCCATGGCTTCAGAATATGGCTATTTCATTCGTATAGCTGCAACATTTGTCGCATAGTATGAGAAAAAAATAGCGCATCAACTGGAAAATTACTCCAACTTTGCAGTACTCGGAACAGTATGTTTTTTGTGGACAAAACATTTCACGAGTACTGAGATTGATCGTGAGATAACTGCAGCGTAAGGGTCATATGTGTTGTTCCTTCCAGCTATTGTGAAACGGTGCCAGCATTTTGAAAATGGTCGCACAGACTTAACCGATGTAGAAAGGCAAGTAAGCCCAATAATGGTGAACACTTCAGACTTCATGTAGCCGGGGGTGGAGACGTAATTTTTATCATCTTCCTATTGCTCAGGAGTTGCGAATATCCATTAGCAAGGTTCATTATATCGTCCAGAATCAATTGGATTATCGCTATTGAGTTCCGAAAACTAAGGAACAAGATTTGCGGCTTCCCTCGAATTCCTTAAAAAATTATTCTGTGAAGATGATCACATATATGGAAAGACATGATTGCTTAATTAATGAAATAAAATGATTATTTAAAAATGATTCTTTGAGCCGCATCATTAAGTCTGGTGAGACATGGTCGCGTCACTTCCTCCCAGAAATGAAGCAAGCGTCGATGGAATGGAGACACACATCATCGCCTGTGAGAACAAAATCCAAGTTCTCCCTTCAATCGATAAAGTTACAGCTACTGTATTTTTCGATTGTGTAGGAATTGTCTACATCGAATTTGCACGGAAGAGCACAATCATTATTGATAAATCGTACTGTAAAGCATTAAGAAATTTACGCAAAGTTGTGAAAACAAGAGACGTGGGGAATTAAGCAAAGGCATTTTTATCTTGTGAAAGAGTTCAAGACCTCCAAAGGCACATACATCACAGGGTTTGCTTATCAGTTTAAGATGGGGGGTCTGGAAGCATCTACCTTACAGTCCAGATCTGGCACCCTGAAACTTTCACATGTTCTGCAAGTTGAGAGAACATTTGGGTGGAAGACAGTTTTCTAACAATTATTAGGTTCAAACAGCTATTCTAAGCTGTACAGGGCCATGGAGCGATTTTCTAATGTGAGGGCGTCGTATGATTAGTGCAACATTCTGCAAAATGTTTGCAGGGAAATTATGCAGTATGTGTGTCCTATTGCATGGTAGCGTACTCCTCAATAAAGAGTTTTTTTGACCTCCATTGTTCGAGTGTCACTAACCTTTTGAGCCCCTCTAGTATATACATATTTACCTTTTTTTATTTCATTTATTTTGAATGTTATGTAACTATTAAAATTATTTACGGCTTCATCATCCGTATTAACGGATTTCTGTCCCAAGTAAAGAATACCGGGGGGCGTGTTTTAAGATCAAAACAATGCCTTTTTCGCATAGGTGTTAATTTATAACTTCTTCCATCATTCACCTGAATAGTGAACATTGTAGCGCTGAAAGCCAAAAAAGTGTCTTTTAATATTTCGACTTTAATGCTGAGACAACTTGAATACTTTGGTCCATGCTGGTATATACAACTGGATGTTTTAATGCTTGTATGGCAAAAAAGAATCGTAAATACAAGATGTTAAAATCAGCGCTGTTGAGATGTTGACAACATAAATGCGTGTTCCATCCATTTTTAGATTCTTCGACGGATACCATGGTATCGTCTGTTTTTTATGGTTCTCTTTTTAACGATATCATATAGCGTTTTTACTGATAGCATCTATAATACTGTGATTAAATCTTTCTTTTTTAAAGTTTCTCAATACATCTTACAGATCGTCTTTTACGTCTTTTCTATCTTCAGACTTTAAATTGCGTTTCTTTGAAATTAAATCGATGTATAGTATCAAACCTTGACATTATAGGTGCAAAAGGTAACGTATTCAATGTCATTCTTTCCACTTCTATCTCTTTTAACCAGGTACAAATTTTAAAAACTGAACAACATTTATTACGATAAGGATCATGTGTACAGGTAACTTCCGTATAACGCGATAATTCTGTGGTACAGATAAACGCTAACATCGTTCCAGAAAATTGCGAACGTCCCCGTAAAACACCGTTCTATTTAACACGGATTCATTGATTCATGTTATAAAATCATTCCTCAGAGGAATGAAACCGATGATATTAAATGGTTGTTTGAAAAAAATTGTGACCTGAATAAATTAAAAATTAAAATTTGATCTGGATAGCAGAAAACAGAATGGATGCCGTAGTTAAAGTTGCTCTAGGAAGGGAAGGATTTGACGACACGACTGAAATTTTTACATCCAAGAATTATTTGTGGAAGAATAAATTGGTGAAGTAGGTTTATTGGAAACGATATCTGGAATCCACATGATAACTCAAAGGATGAAGACGAAGAAGTTAAAAAGTTTACTCTGCAAAGCATAAAGAAAGGTAACAGTAAGAGTCGAACAGTAAGAGTCATATTTCTGAAATTAAGATACTTCACATGAAAGGAGCCTGAATTTTTTTTAAAAAAACCTCACAAGTGCATATAAGAAAATTTATAAAGATCTTTCAAATAAAAGCAAGCAATCCGAAATAACAATTTTTTTTTTGTAAAAAGTAGAACATAGATAATGCAGAAAATTGCTCAGAGGATGAATGTATCGGGCCAAAAAGAAAACGCTCTCGGTTAATAGTGCTTAGTGAAGACGAAAAAAACATTAATTCATATTCATATGCATTACATTTTAAAAAATTTAATAAAGACAATTATCTTAACAATGAAAATACAATGTCATTTTTTTTTTACTTTTTGGAGCCTAATTCCTCCTTTCGAACTAGTTCTTTGTTTCGTATAACATTACAAAATTTTGGAACGTATCTCAGTATTACACCTGAATTAGCTGTAGAATAATTTTATTATTCAATGCAAAAACGAGATTCTGGGAATTTGTTTACATTTCTCTTCTTTTGTTTGTACACGAGAGAAAGCACTTTTTCTGTGTAAATACGGATATTGAAATTTTTGCTTCCAACCCTGTCGTATTTAAATTGAGACCCTCCTGTCAACTAAAGGTGCGGGGACAACGAAGGAACTATCTTCTATTGTTTGACTGTCTTTTGCTTGAAGGAGAATCGAGTCGTTTGTTAAACTCAAAACAAATAAAACGATTCAACACCGATGTTTTATTCCTAGCGAAAGTTATTATTTTATGTAAATTTCTTCACTTCCGTGGTATATTAATCTTTTATAGCAGCAATGGAAAATTAAATGTTGTAGCATTTGTTCTTTAACAAGCTTAGTCGATGATATTTTCCATTTAAAAGAATGACAAATAAAGCTGAAGGACGCTTATATTCAAGAATTGAGTAAATTTTTAGTCTTCGCCTTGTGTTTCATTGTTGTGGATTTCAAACGGATATTTGTACTTACTGTTTATCCTATTTTATAAAATGTGTAAACTCATCCGCATAGGGCTTTCTAATATTTTAATTATGTATTGTCCATTGAACAATAAGTGGCCACCGTAGCCTAGTGGTCATGGTTGCGAAATCGCCACATGTGGTTTTCGTCGAGATGTGGGTTCGAATCCAGATGCTGCTAAAGACCACGTAACAGGGCTGATGAACTTTAAATCTGTCAAGGTGCAAAGTATTCCATATGGCGCGTTGAAAAATTTGGAGAGGGAAGTGTCGTCCTCGTCACTGGACCGAGACTCAGAATTACGAAGTCAATCGTCATTAGACCTCGTTTTGTTTCTCAATGCGATATTAATAAACAATTACACATCACTCATAAAGCATTAAGAGTAATATATTTATAAGAAAAGTAATGGCATCTTAGCAAAGGAATATCCTTACATATTTTAGGAAACACATTGATATTAGCAAGAAACTGGATTTAGTGCAATTTTTGATTCTAAAATTTTATGACATGATTGCATTTGGATGCAAACATGATTGCATTTGTTAGAAATGATGTCAATGATTTCTTTTTCGATTTGTATGCAACTGAAAACTTCCATGTTTGAAAAAAAAATCTTTTGCTGTTTTTTCCTATTGTGTATGATTTATTCAGGAAGTATAAATATTTTAACCTGGCCTTTTGAAATATAGCGCGTACCTGAAAATCGAAAGGGAACTGTAAATTTTATCCATAAGTCAATTTTGTGGGTTATTCCTTACATCTTACAGTCATATTTTTAATTAGAAAATTAAATAATTAGACGCGTACAAGAAGAGGTTCAGACACGGTTTTCCCTTCTACCAACCTTTTAGTTTATTTTATGATGCTATTTGTTTGGAGAAATTTGACTTGTGAATAAACCATCACTTATGTAAATCAGTATTACGGTAACGGAGCATTTCCCATCGCGAGAAAAGCCGGATTACGTTCCTCAACTCACAGCTTCGAGGATCGAGACACTCATTTCAACAAGCAATTTCGACCGATTGAGACTAGGAGCTCGCCTTCCTCACTCATGATTTCTCTCTTGAATGCAATGCTACCAAATATTTGTTAAAAAAGTTCTTTTTGAGCATCAGAGGCACATCACTCCCACGTTCTAGACATCTTTCTTAGTGAGCTTCCTAGCAGGATATATACGAGTTGAATCATGGGATAGAATTCCTACTCCGCCATAGACTACAGGATAGAATGAGATGTGCAGTTTTTTGTTAAGTCGTACCTTACTTTGGCACGTTACTTGGACACATGCCCTTAGTGCCCTCGTGGGAGATGCAGGATGCTTTGAGCCGGATATTAAGAGAGGGAGATGCGAGGAGAGGAGTTTCTTCCTCATTTCGTTGAATATCTAAATTACAAAGTATTTTTTCCCACAGTCATTGTGAAGTTCTCGATAGACGTCACAGAATGAATAAATACTCGTAGCTGTTAAATCGGAAATATTTGGAAAAAAATAAGGAAGAGAAATTTAAAACTACATAAAAACAGGTAATATTTTCTTGAGACAGGTTAAATAAAATTATGGGACAAATAAATTTTAATAAAAGAAATTATTAAATAGAGAGATATATATAAAATTTTTAATTTTTATTAAATTAAAATTTTTCACTTCGATAAAAAATTTCAACTTTAAAGGAATATAGAAATGCTTGCCTTGATTCATTTACCTAACAGAAGATTTACTAAATCAGGTTCCATTTTAATTATACAGTCATTCACACTCAATTCTTGAATTAGTCAGTTGTGTTGATAAAGTACAATCATAAAAGGAGAGATATATCACACTTCTTTACATATTTAATCAAAAGTAATATGATGTAAATTGTGTTAGACTACAAAAGTAACTAAAAATAGATAGCTTTCATATATTTTACAGTTAAATACACCAACACACAATTACAGTTAAAAGACAAATTAAAATTGAATTTAATTCTCCTTCTGATGTTATCTAGATTTTCTTTCGATCTGGTCGGAAAACATTTTGCATTTATTTCTACTTCCCTCCAAGCTCATGCGAATTAATTTGAAGACGATGCATCACGTCTAATTTCCCCGAAAAAGAGAAAAGCACGAAAAAAAAAATGGAAACATATTTCCTTCTTTTTTGGATTTCTTTTAATGGAATTACATCGATGTACTTATTTGCTCGTGTTCCATGGAAGTAAAAAGTATTTTGCCGGCGACAACATTTTTTGGCAACAGCAAACAATATTAAAGAGTTTTGACAAAGAAACCCTCGTTCTTTAACAAAATAAAGAGTGAAAACGTAGAAAATGATGTTATGTTAAAGTCATTTCACTGTGCATTGGGCAAAGTGTTGAGGATAAAACGGGGATTAAAACTGAATAGGGACGCTTGAGATACTTGGCTATTGAGATAAAAATACATATTCGAAGAGAAATTGTCTTAAAGGCTTTTAATGCTTTAAAGACTTTTGATCTGGAAAGGATTAAAAAAACATGCAAATTGGATAAAAATCCCTTTATGTTGGGCAACATAGAATTATCTACGTTCTTTGCTTTTCTCCTGTTTCTCAAACAACTGTGACTTAAGAATTTACATTCATTACTGGGTGACCTCCTTCTTAAGCACTGTGAGTTTTTGAAGGTCTTGAAGGGGATGAAGAATCCTGCAACTTCATGATTATCAGGATCTTGAGAAGACAGTGAAAACGTTCAAATAGCAGAACCTAAAGCACTGATTATTTTTTTTATGTGTTTTACGGTAAATCATTTTGTATTTATTTACCTTTAATGGTAAGGAACTGGTATAATTATCATTAGTAAATAATGCTCTTTTCTCCCTCGTGTAAGGAGATTTATGATTAATTCAATAACTAATTGTTACACTTTTTGAAATTCCACAAGCGTAACAAAGGTATCCTACTATTTTAAAAACTCTAATTTAGGAGAAAATATCAATTTCTTTTTATGCATCCAGTAAAATAATTAAAATTGTTCTAAGTATTGCATTTATCATAATGCTTCGAGCTCAAGTAAGAGCCGTGTTTTGGCTTCGTTTCCTATATATTTTTGATATCAGTTTCTTATAATTTATTTTCAATTTTATAGCTCTTATGATATTTTAGTATCACTATTCCCATCCTGAGTTCTTGAAATTTCAAAAGAGAAATAGTAATTTCAAATAAAAAAAATAGTTTTCACTTTTACACTTTCTTTTAAAATTGAGCTATTCTTTATTTTTACACAGGTCACTGCTCAATAGTTTAGTCATATAGTTTCTTACTTTTATTTCCTGTAAATATTCATCTGAAAATTCCATTATCATAAAGCAAAATATCTACAGTGGCGTAGCGGGGGTAAAAATCTGGAGCCATGATCTTGGATATTCATGTGGGGTGGTGGTAGGGAGTGATCAAGCAAGAAAAACCTGTCTGCAGCATCAGGCCGTGGGCATGAGATCAGATAACTGTATAGTCATTGGGACGACATAAGTACTTGTGCCGAATTTCAAGGCAATCGGACAAGTGGCAATGTTCTAAAATGGTGTTGTAAGATTATATCTAAGCAAATATACTTACAATAACGAGATCTTAAATTAAAGATTGTCAAATATTTTATTCAAAATAAGAAAATGAAGTTCTTTTTTTGAATTCTTCTTGAATTGTTCCTTTTATACTTTGATAAAGTTTCATGTGTATCTAAATTTGTCATTTAATGTAAAATCGTTTATTTATTTCGTGCGATTCGTGGAATGTATGAGAGTGTTAAGGTAAACGATTGGTTTGTTTATTTTTATCATTTCAATGATTTGGAGGTTTTCCCCACGTAGAATATTATTTATTCATTTTGACGAAATAAATTATAATTTAATTTTACACACGCGCTCTTCATTCATGATGTAATCATTTTTTTTTATTTCTATTGGGGTTGGCAAATTTAGGGTTCACACTAGGTAGCACAAATCCAAGCTACGTCACAGAGTATTTGAAAGTAGTAATGGAATTCATAAGATGAATTATTATTGCTCGTTCAAACGCAGTAGTAAATTGTTTGAACCATTAGCACAGCAAATTATCTTTTATTTAACTTATAAACACAATACAACACATCTGATAAATAATATTAAAATCGATTTTGTTTAAACACGAAACAACACTTCAACTCAAAACAGATTAACATGTTTTAAAAATTAAGGAAATTTACATAAAAAATAGAGGCAAGAGAGAAACCACAGCAGCCTTGGTGGTAATGAAATCAGAGCTCGTTACCTTTTACGATCATAAATACATTTGATGTGTCTATTGAATAGCAAACTTTTTTGCACGGGATCAAAAATGGATTGAACTCCTTAAAGTTCAAGTATACCTGCGAGTTTGATTCCATGAATGTCGTGTTAATCCGGTGGAATCCGTACTTTTTGAATACAGAATATATTATCTATTTGAATGCAAATATGTGCATCCGAAAGAAAAAAAATATAACAATGCTCTTCGACGAATTGCATCTTTCCACAGATGTTCAGAAATGTTTTTACGTCTATTTTAATGCTTTGCTTTTCGGTTTTCTTGTCTTTCAAAATATTTTTCTATACTTTCGAAACTCGGGGAAGAAATGTAAGTTCACAGAGACCTTTATGATTTTTTGCTCTTTCGAATACACTATTCTACATTCACATAGATGAAGTAGTCTAGAAAGTACATAGGTCATAAAATTAATATTACATTCACGAAATTGAAATGATACTCAGACGAGAGCCTTAAGTTAATGAAGACTTCATGGATCAAGAAACAAAAAGCTTAAATTATATCAAATTTAAGAAAAATCCTCCTTTTAATAAAATTAAAACACGTGGATATCATATTCTAATAGGGAGGTATTTGCATTCTCTTGTATCTATTTATGTAAAGAAAATTATATTTATATAAATAATTCCGCATGAGAAAGTAATAATCTGTAATTGTATTTACATTTGTAAGTCATGCACTAACATTTAGGTTTCTCTTGCTTAAAATCTATTCCATTTACAACTTAAAAACTTAAAAATTTGTATTCTGTACGCTGAACACAATTATATCTTTAAAATTTAATTTTTATAAAATTTAAATTTTTAAAAGAATTTGTGATCTAAATTTCCTTTAATTTTTATACATACACCCTGCCATACCAAAGATATGTGAGTGTTTGTAATAAAAAAAATTAATTTACTGAGCAGGAAAAGCCTCGTTTCAAATTGTAGAAAATGTCAGGACTGGGAATAAAGTAGAACTTGAAGAAAGTGATCCAGAGTATACCTAAAAATCGCAAAGACACACTTTTCCTTATGGCGTAGCCTGTGCGGTAACAAATTTAAAATTTAATTTTCTAACGTTCTATCCGTCAAATTAAATAAAATACTGGTTTTATGAAATCAGCTTAGCGCCCTTTATGTTTAACCGCAAAATGAAATAATGCAAAATTTGAAGCTTTTGGACCTCTCAGCTACATTAAGTAATGTGTTGTAGAAGCAATAAAAAATTTAGGTGCTGACTTAAGTGCCATTCACGTTATCCCAACGTAAATCTGACTATTTATCAATGCAGCACTGAGAAGCAATACCGATAGTTAGTAACGTTGGGCCGTATCATTTTCAACCTCGGTCAAGTGATGAGGACGACCTGAACTGGCACCTCTTAAAAAATTCCTCATCACGCCAACGAGAGGACTTTGCCCTCTCGTTGGCGTTCATCAGCCTGTTGAAAGATCAAGTAGCGAACAGTACGATTATATGGTAAGTTAATGAAAAAAATATGAGTCAACGAATATCAGAATTTACCAAGTTTCATTCGGCTAAAAGGAAAATAAGTATTACTTTTACATATTTGTGTTACATATGAATAACTGAATTTAATTGGTATTCTTTCGTTATAATAATGTACGAGAAAATGTCGTAAAGCTTTAATTATTACCAATAATCAACCGAGTAATCCGAATAAAAATTTTACACTCTCTATGTTACTTGATCCTTACATACATCAGGTTGTACAATATTTCTATTAATATAATCTGTTTATTTTCTGGAATCCTTAGATAGAAGCAACCCTCAGCCGGGAGAAGATAGAGTTCAGTCTGCTAAGTTCTGCAATAACGGTCTTCGAAAGATCAAGTAGTGCTTAGAGTAATGTGTAACATTGGATGATGACTTTATAGAGAAGGATTGAGAATAATAAATAAATATTAAGTTTCGATGTATACAGATGTCGATTACATTTTAGTAACAATGAAACTTTACGATAACCCGGGATAAAAATTAAAACTTTGCGATACTGTAGGTTACTTCAATCTACGGAGATAATAACCCCTTTGTATAGCTCTATATCCTATATAACCCACCAATCCATTCATTGTACGACCTCCTGAAGCCGATCAAGTCAACATTTTAAGTTATTATTTACAACATTATATACATAAGAATCTATTAATGTGAAGAACAAATTTTATCGAGTTATCTTAGTTATATCTTAGTAATAAATAAAACACTTTTCCCTCAGATTTACGCTCTTCGTTATTTATTTTGTAATTAAAGTGTTAATTTAACATAATTTTGTTTGGTTAAAGTTATTGCTTGTCGAAAAAAAAAATTAGACTGAATTGATTAGTTACATTGGAAATGAATGAATTCAACACGCAATGATTTTATTCATTTTCCTAGCCTTTTCTGAGAATATTCCCTTTTATCGATTGAAATTGGAAAAAAAAACGTAGCTGCAATGTTAACTTACCGCTGGTATCTTTGATGTACATAAAAAAAATTTCAAATAAGTTTTATTATCGTTGTAATTAGAAGCATCACAAGGTCTATTGGAGACGGGCCACAAAATTTGAATCTGAATCAAGTTATGTGGACGATACCTGAGTTTGCACATCCTCCTCCAAACTTCCATACTATGCCATTGGGAGCACTTAGAGTCCGGATATATTTATTGTGCATCAACCCCACCACTTGGCGGGTCTTAAGAGTCATCAGGAATCGAATCTTCAACTCAACGAAAACAACTCCAGCCACGAGTTCGAGACCCTGACCACTCGGTTACCGTGGCAAAATGATACAACTATCGAAGGTAGAAATGCTTCATTTTTTAAGAATATCTTAAAATATTTTGCAAATTTGTGAACGAAAAAAAGATTTTTACTTGAAGAGAAGAAAGAATAGTCCCTTTTATATAGAATGATCATAAGGAATCATATTTTAATGCAATGGATCGAACATGCTGACAAATAGCTTTGGCAATCGGCAGAGTTTATCCTCGCATTTATCACAATAACGGAGTTGATTAATGTGGAAAATCATGTCTTAAATTGCATGGAATTTGTAGAGAGACAGAGTACAATTACAGGACTGACGAGGAAAGATTTATGCTTTAATGATTCAAGTCGCTGTTTACACTTTGACGATTCGATAACACATTATTCATTTTAAAAGTCTATGGAATAATAATTTTATTCTGATTCCTTAAGCATGTAAGGCATTTTTGAGAGGAATATTTCAAAGTAATGTATAATGCCTGTGACGGGAACACGGAATGGAATTTGATAATTTTGCGAACAAATCTAAGAGTTATGTATAGTTAATTAATTTGGAACTATTTTTGTACGACGTTTTGGAAACAATTTGTTCTGCACAACATTCTCAACGCTTTCCATGGTTCCAAAATATTGGATAGTTTAACAACTGGATAACTTCATTACTTTTACGTCTGCTTATTAGAGTTATGACGTGTACATTAAAGAAGAACAAAAATTCAAAAATAAGTTTAGGAACTTCAAATCAAATTGAACTGCAGTAATTACATTAAAAAATTAGAATTCAGTGAATCTTAATACATTGTACTCAATTTCAATTCATATGATTATAATGAATTTATTGACATAAGTACAGGTAACCGCCATAAAACACAGATCTTCTATAGCAAGGATTCACTTTAATACTTACCCATTAGAGAAATAAAACCGACAACGTTAAATCGAAAGAACAGATTGAAAAATCTACGACATTACACAAAATAAGAATTAATAAATACAAAAAGAATGAAATATAAAAAATAACGACTATCGTCAAAAGTGGAACATTAGGTTAATCACTAACCATATCTTAAGTAACATCTTGGGGTAACTTATGATTTTACATTTTGATTTCCCACCCTTTTCAATCGAAAGAAACGTGAAAATTAGAAGAAGGTAGGAAGTGCATAAATTGATATGAGGATAATGATATACAAACGAAATATAATTGAGAGTGAGTGCGAATAGTTGATAGTGAGTAGTTGGTAGATGCTGGTTTGTTAGAAATAAGAGGGATATGCAGTAACGACTCTTCTCTCTGAAGAAATTTGACCAGAAGTGTTTCCCAGCAAGAGTAAGCTGTGAAAAGCATCGAATGTTCAGCGTTTGAAAAGAAGCGACACTTGTGAGCTGGTAAAATAAATGTTTATTGCTTAATCCTAAACTAGGATTCAGGATCGTTGAAGGTCAATTGAGAGAGAAAGCGATTTTACATTTTTTGTGAAGAAATTTAAATAACCATACATATATTTTTCTAAAATATTTTCGTTTGGAAATTGTGAATTTATTTCCTATTTATTTGAGTTTCGTGATTCCTTAGAGTTAAATAATGAGAAGGAGGCATTTATAAGAAGCAACTGACTTAATTTAAAAACACACATTTCCACACACTCATAAATAACTTATCAAAGAGTAAATTTAACTTGAAATAATAATAACACATTTAATAAGCATGAAATATTTTTATTCATGAGGTACAAAATTACTTTTCCACCTTAGGTGACTTAAATTGTTAACACTTTTGTATCCATAAAAAAAGCATTAAATATTGTACAAATCCTAAAATATTTCTAAAAATCATTAAAATGAATTAAAGGATTATATGTATCTTAATTACTGTCTGATAAACACAAATGAATTTAGGAAAAAACGCTGGTATCGCCATCTATATTCAAAAATAGAAGAATATTTCACGATAAAATCATGTGATGTACGTATTTTATCATGCTATATTTACTGTTAAGAACAGCGTATAAGTTTTGTTAACTATTTGAGGATGAAATTCGTAATTTACCCTAAAAAGGTACACCGTTTTACTAGGTATTCTTATATATTGCCACCTAGAATACATACATCAACGTCCTACATATCCGGCGTAATAATGCGAGGTGTATATTTACTTGGGAGGAGTGTTTCTTGAGGTATGGATGAACGTGACAAAAGTTAAAGATTAGATAAGTAAAGAATATTTACGACTTTAAGGCTTCCAGTTTTAGACCGAAGAAATTTATGACTTCTTCGTGAGTCGGCATCGGGATTTAGAGATAAAATTGGTATTTCTAAATATTACATCTATTCTTTTCTCGAAAGGCGAGATGAGACAAAAAAATATGCTTGTAATTTTTGGGGGATTTTTTGAAGCTCTCAGGTTAGAAGTTTACAGTTTTTAACTTACAAACGATAGTTTTTCTATCTTTCCGTGTTGAATTTTATGGCATTTGCCAAAAAAAAATAGTAATGTGTAAGATAAGTTTTTGTACACTTCTAAAAGTTTATCAAGTAATTTGTGTATATGATCAGATATTTCCTTTTACCCCATACAACTAGCATTGTTATATAATTGCTAATTTCAAAGGGTTTTAGCAGACGTGATATTGAAACAAAAACATTTACATTTACCTTAGAGTTATGTCAAAAATTATATAATATTTTTTTTAAATGGTTTGTAATTTATCTACGAAAAAAAATTAAAATTACTGAAAACTAAAGTGTGATAAGTTGCTTCCGTAAATAAATTTGTCTCAATATCGAAATATTAATATATTTTTTTAAAAATAGTTAATTCAGTTTTGATTCTAGGCAAAGAAAGTTATTTATTAACAAATAATCAGCAAAAATGGTCCATTTTTGCTTGACAGCGATTTTTTTGACATTTTTTCCGACTTTAATTGCATGTACCCAGGAATAGATGTAAATAAAAACATTATATGATAACATTATTTCTAACAATGTAATAAAAAGAAAACTAAGCGTTACATGAATAATTGCTATAAAATGGGATATAATATAAGAAAAATCATGTATATGATAAACTTAGAAAACAGTTACCCTTCAAAAGAAAAATATGAATTAATGTGATTCAAATATGCGCGTTTTGATGACAGATGACACTTCTAAGAAAATTTGGTATTACCACCGTTTACAGCTATCTGTTAGACAGTGAAAGAATATATTTAACACTGATTATAATGGGTTGGTTTTGATAATCATTTACTGCCATATCGAAATTTGATTACTGCCATTTCGAGTTGTCGCCGTCCATGAGACCTGGATTCATTATTATAAACCGGAAACCAAGACACCATCAAATCATTGGTAGCTTCCACTTAATATACTTCAAAGAAGACGAAGGCTGGTAATCGGTTGGAAAAGTTATGGCGACGATTTCTTTGGGATACCAAGGGCGTCATAGCCCTGGACATCTTTGAGAAAGGAAACACGGTCAATGAATAAGATTATAGTGAGTGACTCCATTCTAAAAAATATATTTTTAAACATTCCCTCTGCAAAGGAAAGTTCTTAATCCTGTATATCAAAAGAGATAGGATATCAAGATAAAATAAAAAAATTGCTAAAAAATTTTAGTATGGGAAGTGAAAAGATAGACACAAAAGGTATCTTTAAAATTCAATTTTTTCAAACACCAGGAAAAATCACTAGGACTGTCCCTCTGCGGATGCAGTGAGGCTGTGAGATTGAGGAGGGCCCAATGTGACCGAGAACTAAAATAATACACTCTTTCCCATGAAAATTTGAAACCATTCCTATCGTTGTCAGTATGACGCAACGTTCATTTTATTGTTAACATTATTATAGTAGATCTATAAATTTCGGCAATCTTCAAACTAATTCTTGATGATGCGAATAGATAGCTTTTGCTATTTAATTCGTGAAACTCCAGAGTATCTCGACTTAAACTGAACTTTTTAGAGAAGCATGTGAGCAGAAAGCTTAAATGCTTTTGCTGTATTAAGACAGAAATTTCAAGAAAAAGAAATTTCAAACAATTGTAATTTTTCTGAAGTAATTAATGTATTAGCAAAAACAAAAACACGCATTAAATAAACATGCATTAGTAATATGTGTTCGTGTTTGTCATTTTTTTGTTACTTTACAAAAAGTTTAGGGCCCCAAATGGTTTCCTACACCCAGACACCTTTACAGAGAAGGCCGAGTCTGAAGGCAATCGAACTTCCATTCGTGAATACCTTGAGAGCATAGCAAAGGTAAACTTATATAAATACTAATTTAACTTCTGTTAGCAAGGGAAATGATATAAAGAGCTTATTAAGTTGTGTAATAGACTTGAAAGACACGTTGGGCTGTTCGCGATTTCCTCTTCACTAATCTCGGGTATAATCTCGGGTCGCTAATCTCAATTTGCATTCGTCAAACAACAATTTCTTCCCATCCAGTATAAGACATTATTAGGTAAATTACACACACACACACACACACACACAAATGACGATAACTCAGAAAGGTAAGCGTAGAATGTAATGAAACATACACATTGTACAACACATAGGAAGGTACAAAATAGCCTAAAAAGAAGTCACCAGACTGTTATGGTGTTATAGATTATGAACATACGTAATATACAATGTACAAATCAGATGTGTCAGTTTGGAATAAGAAAAATATCTTTAAAATGGGGTGTGATTCCCCCGAGAAGATATGCAACACATGCAGCGATGTGTGATGCTCTCAATTATACAGTCTATTAATTCTGTAGGAAGTACGAGCCATTGCTCTTCCAAGGCAGTTGAAAACGTAACTGAGGTCCCAGGAGGTGGAATGAGAGCAGGTACACTTTGTCCAAGAGCGTCCAAAACATACTCGATAGGGTTAAGGTCCGGTGATCTATCTGGCCACTGCATGCTCTGAACTGTTTCCTGCCCAAGATTATCATTTACGATACAAACTCTGCGTGGTCTCACATTATCACCCTGTTGTATGAAAGCATCCCATATTCCCCTACATAATAGAGCACATGAGCATCTAGAATGTCATGTGTATAGGTGTGAATATTAACATTTTCACGAGAAAAGACATGGAAGTCTGTGCGCCTTCCCAAAGAGATACCACCCCAAACACAGACACTACCGGATCTGTATGCATCTCTTTCACGGATGTGTGATAGATGAAAAAGAGTTCCAGGTTTTCTCCAATTGAAAATACGCCCACTATCGCTTTGGAGGCTAAACCAGGACTCATCCGTTAAGAGAGCAGTCCTCCATTGATCACTCATTCAGTAGACATATTGACGTGCCCACTGCAAGCGTTCCCGCCTATGGCCAGACCTGAGCGGGACGCAAATGGCTGATAGCTTCGCACAAAGACCTCGTTCGTGAAGTCTTCGACGCACGGTTGATCTTGATACCAATTTTTCGGAGCTCGCAGCAAGGGAGGATCTGAGTTCAGCCGGAGTTGCGGATCTATTCCTTCGTGCTCATAATGACAAATATCGGTCATTGGCACTTGTGGTTGCGAGTGATCGTCCTAGGCTGAACCTTCTGGATGCCGAACCCGTGGTTAGAAATGGTTGTCAAAGTCTATGAAACACAGACGGACTCACATTCAGACGTCTCATCTGTTTGTCCCGCCTCAAGTCTCCCAACAGATCGCTATCGTAGTTCTTCGGTCGAAATTATGTCTGGAGGTCATTGTTAAAAAAATTTCGCTATACTAGATTTCTAATCTCAGTCACGCAGCGACAATTGCCACCTTGCTCTGCGACATTCATTTTAATTCTTCTCTCAAATAACGTATTCCAACTACAGCGCCACTATTTTGCATAATGTAATATCATTCAAAGCTCCTTTTACTTACCAACATATTCAAATTTCTTTGCGATTGGCTTATTTTTGGGCGAGTTATGCTAATCTTGCGATTTTTCCTTAATTTATGATAACCAGGATTTATATATCACACATCAATCAATAACTCCCGAGACTAACATTGAAAACAACATTTTTTTTGCAAATTTTTTTTTTATTCATCAACATAACACCTTTTGTTAATCACCTTTTAGGGTGATACAATCGTTCCAACGCTTTTCCAAATCTTTTTTTTTTTTTCCCGCAAGAAATCTTTTTTGTTGCGAGTAAATAGCGATAAACAGCTTTCTGAATCATCGACTCGTTGCTGTTTTTGTTCCATCGAAAGCAATCGCGGCACCCACTTGGAAAAAACCTTTTTCATGCTCAATTTTTCATGAAGGATAGTAAATACACTTCCATATGATATCTGTGTCATCTCAGCAATCTCACGGAGCTTCACTTTACGATCTTTCATTATAATTTTTGTCACTTCACTCACATTTTCCGGTGTAACGGCTTCCACAGGTCTACCCGAGCGTTCCGCGTCATTTGTGTCGGTACGACCACGTTTAAACTCGGCAAACCACCGACAAATCGTTGCTTTTGATGGACAAGAGTCCGGGTAACATTTTTCAATCCATTGTTTCGCTTGCACGGTGTTTTTACCCATTAAAAAACAATGTTTTATCAGAACACGAAACTCGGTTTTTTCCATTTTTTAAACAAACTACAAAACGACTTTACTCCAACCTCGATAACTCAGCAGTTTCTGGTCCGATCGACTTAAAATTTTGACACGTTTCAAGCAAGGGTTCGTACTCTAGAAAGACCTGGTTACTGGTTTACTACGAGTGCCATCTCTGGGTTAGTCGCGGAACTTTTTGATCCATGTGTTATATAATATACATATATATATATATATATATGCATTTTAATATTAATTGTGCTTGAGTTGAAGAAGTAGTCTAAACAATAAGTAATTAAACTCAGTAAAAACACAAGATGGTGGTGTTTTTTTGGAACTAAAATTAAAAAAGAGGGAAGCATCTTATTTATTTTTGTACGTCTAATTTCATGTAGACCAATGAATAAGTAAACAAAATTGTGATACTTAGAAGTTGCTTTTAAAAAAATGCTTGGCTAATAAAAACGAAATGCATTAAATACAAAATAGTATACCTATAAATGATGGCAGGAAAAGTGAATTGAAAAAAAAAAACAAATTAAAAGATATAAATTTTTTCAAGAAACAACAACGATTTAAAAGAAAGGTAAAAAAAATTAAACCAGTAAGAAAAGGAATTATGACATATTTCAAATTGCACTTGGATTAAGACAATTTCCATGAGTTAATCTAAATTTATACGCCTTATTTTCCTCTTACAGTGTAAGAAAATGGTAATAGAAACATAAGTTTGAGGATCTAAGATAGAAACACCAAAAGAGAGAATAAAAAACATTTCACAAAAATGAAATGAAAATCAAGATATATTTACAAGGTAAATCTCAAAACTAAACAATAAAAAAATAAATTAAGAATAAAAATATTAAAAACAGTCAAATGTAAAAACGTAATCAATAAGTAAACCATCATTAGATCGAAAAATATAAATTGTACATTTACGGCCAATTAAGAGAAAAACGGAAACTGAAATGCAAAAATACAGAAAATTGACATCTATCAGAAAAAGTTAAAACTATATGACAAATAAAAAATGGAATAAAATTAAAAAAATAATAAATAGAAAAAAAGGTTTAGTAAAAATGTATAAAAATATAAAATAAAAAAAGAGCACAAATAGAAAAATCAGTAGAAATATAGTAAATAAATAAAACTCACGAAAGGATTTAAGAAATGTGAAAGATAATGAAATCAAAAAATAAAATTCTTTTAAAATTCTTCTTTATAATAACTATAATATAAATAACTATTAACAAAATTTATGAAATTTATCAAGGTTTTAATAAATAAAAGATAAATTATTCGCGAATCTATTTTTACTTAAAATATAATTATGTGTAATGTTCTTGAAAATATTAAGATTTAAGAAAAAAGTCAAAAATTAGGTGCCTTGTGACTCAAAGCTAAATTTATCTTTCTTATCGCAAATAATACTAGGAATTTTATCATCTCTTATTTTTAAATAAATATTAAATTTTTTAGTATTTTTAAAAAAATTACATACGCACAATTATAATTTTTAAATTACAATTTATTATTTTTATATATTTTATACATTTATTATTACAATTTATTATTTTTATATATTTTATATCATTGTATGGTTCAGTTGTATTGCTACAGCTAGATGCAGGCCAGTCTCAAATCCAAATTTGTTGTAATTCGATTTAACTGTCGTCATCTAACTTTTGAAACAGATTCCGGTACCAGTCCCGTTGAGGATAAGTCGGAAAGATAGTTCAGAGCCACGGCGGACAGAGACGTCACCATTTGTCTTGTCCACGAAGGCATCAACAATAGAATGCATAGCCACAGGTCTTTTATGAGTTTATGCAGCCATAATAACCCAGAGTCTCAAGGTGGCTGGTTTCCAGAAGACTTCATGTGAGAAGGCTGTTTAGCAACGAACTGTTGTTTGCGTACCTCATGGTTATGTGATCACAGAACAATCAGCTTAAAATGGTGCAGAGATCATAGAGATTGGATCATGATCAAGAGCCGTTCTCTTCACTGATGAGTATGGTTCAGCATAACCAGTGAATTTGGCCATACTTCATATGGAGAGACCAGGAACCCGCTAACTCCCTCCATGTCAGGGATTGACCATTAGGCAGCAGGAAGCGATGGTCTGGGCAGGCCCATCATTTATATGACCAGTTACACCTCTATGTCTTTGAAAGAGCAGTTGTCCTGATTTGATGTTTTGGATGATACTCGAGGCCACATAAGACTCAGCTGGTCAACAATTTTTAGAGTGGGGATATTCACCGGATGTAATGACGCTAGATCTTCCGCAATCCTATAGAGCATGCCTAGGACATGGCAGCTCTGGAAGGGAAATTGTTATCCTAGACCCCCTCCCTCGAGACCAACCAGACCTAAAACTGCGTTGTCGAAGATGAGACCAGTTGCCGATTGGAACTCATAAACTCCCTTATTTTTCATATAAAACCTTGTGCGGAGGCTTGTCATATCTGTAGAGGACCAATTCTTGTAAACATTTTCTGATGCTGTCTGCAGCTGACTGTTATACTTTGAGACTCCGATGAGTGTTACGCGCAGTCATGCGCATCATAGTTCTCGAGATAATCGACCAAATTCGAGATTACCATTTTGCACGCCCGCACACACAATATCACACAACGCAAACAACACCAACAACACACCCAACACACCCCACACAAACACACACAAACAACACCACATAATGATATACGTTACGTATTATGCATAATTACATCTGAAGAATTGCAACAGTGTTACATTAAATTATAAGAATATTTTAAATTAATTTATGTAGATGAAAAGTAGTCTTTTCTAATTTAATTTTGAAATAGGAATCAATTCCATCTCCTGTTATTAAAATTGCCCAGAGTGTGTACAGGAGAATCTATTAAACGATTACCCAATTCCATCTCTCATATCTTTCCACATGTATATTTATTCTACATAAATATCTTCATTTATTACATATGCTTCTCTAAAATCTTTAATAGATAAGTCTGGGATGTAAATTAGTCAGGATTGCTGACGTCCCTGGAATTTAAAAGTTGCATCTTTTCCGCCTGGAAGAACGATTAGAAAATTGAAAAGAGTTTTGCGGTAAGAATACTTGTATCGACGTTGTCTCTGAGTTTTTCACCAGCATCTGTCTGTCTTGTCTGAGCATTCCATTTCACTTTCCTTCGAGACGATATGTGAATGGTTTGGAAAGCGTGGAAATCCTCTGATCTCTAGAGAAAAGAAAAGCAAGAAAAAAAGGAGATTAGAGAAGATTTGTTTTCATTTTCTGCAATCTCTTTTTCATCAGAATTACACGCCGAGGTTTTATTTGTTGTTTGCCTTCGTCACGGTCAAATCATAGGAATAGAATTTTGATCGAAGCTTTCTGGAACTTTCTTGTGAACTCCACACGAAGATAGATGTCCTTTGGCAGTGACTTACCTTTTAATAGAATGCCAGGAGTTGGGTAACAAGATAAGAAATAGAAAAGATATTATGTCAAAACCGTTTCGCTACATTGGACGAGACTTAGAGAAAGCTAGGATAAAACTAAACCTGACTCTGACAAGGTTGG
>BMAW01031922.1:0-12930 GCA_019974015.1 Nephila pilipes | reverse complement strand
AACATTAAGCTGATGAAATCAAAATGGCGGGTAGACGGAAGCCTTAATTGCTTTTCCTCAACATTTTATTTTTTATGAAAGCCGTGTACTTAAAATGCTAAGGTCTTTCCACTACTCAATACAACGTTTTGAAAAATTTTTCATGTGGTTCTGCATTACATGTTCTATAATTTTCAGCATGGAATAAGAATTTGAATAAATAGTACTTTTTAAAAATCCCCAAAACTAGTAATAGATCTTTTTTATTGGTTTTCATAGAGTCTGATAGAAATAGAAAGTTTATAAAACTAAAAATAACACTAGTGTAACCAAACCTAGGCACAAAATTGTGAGAAACACTACAAAAAATCGATAAAAAAAAACTGTTCAAAAATTTTAAAATTTGTACAAGTAGTAGGAATTTTAAGGCAGTTAAATGTTTTGAAATTTTAAGTAATTGTATAAAATGAAGTCCCCCCCCCCTAAAATGCATATATTACGCTTGTTCAAATAATATGAATATATATCCTTTTTCTTATAAATATCTAATAAAGAAAATTGCTCACAGGGTGCAATGTCCCCTTAAATAATATAGCATTTCGTAAAGATCTATTTCACATTGTTACAAAACGTTGGCCACTTGGAGATGCTTAAAGGAAGAGCAATTAACGAGAACCAGAATTGTTCATTCACACGTGACGAGAATAAGAATTAAGAATAAGCGGTAACAAATATAGACCCAAAATAAAAGTTATTAAAAATTATTACTTCACATCACGCTATTCAGACTTAAAGAGCCTAATTTAAAAATACATTCAATTAAAACCAATGTGTGTGATTAACATTACTCTTAAATGAATGGTTTGCAATGCTGATATACTATACATTGTCTTATAAATTATTGAGTATTGTTTTTTTCAAGAGGACGTGTTCACGGTTCAACCCCTTGATTGAAACAAGTTCAGTTACAGCAAAATACGAATATAAAATTTTTAAAGACAGCACTTTGATTTTAATACAAGCGTAACAATTTAAAATTAAATAAAAATGTTGGAATATAATACTATATTTGGCTTAATTAGGTCACTCTCTGTCTTCGGAAACTTTTTCACGTGTGCGTTACTTTATTTTCGTACGTACAAGACTATTCCACTTTTGTTTTCTTCGTATTTCTTTTCAACATAACACGGGTTATGTGTTTGAAATAATTTTAAATTACCTAACATAATATATAGTAGATGACGCTTTTTGTGACTGCTGTAATTGAGTCCGTCTTTTCAAAAATCACGAAAGTCGCATAATCAGTACTTTTCAGGAATCAATAAAAACTGCATAATACTTGAGTACGGGTTTTTGCAGGTCTGTTTTGGGCTGAATATAGTACTTATACTTCAAGGTTCATAAACAGCTTATAATTTGTATGATTTATTAAAAATAAATTTTAAAAAAACTAAAAAATTGTCTTTGATTTTTATTGTTTTTGCACGAAACAGAGTTGAGTGGCACATTTTTTAAAATAAAACAAAACATTCATATTAATCATGTTTTTATTCAAAATTAATGGAGATATTACTTAAACATTTTCTATAATTATGGTACACAATCATATTTTCCATCATTCTCATCTGGTTTATCTTCAAATTTTGCTATTGGGGTGTCAATTATGTTTCGATAGAATGGCGTATGTTTTTCCAGAATGCTATCTGGAACTCGCTTTAAATCGTCTAAGTTTTCAGTGTGAATTGGCTCTTTCTGTACATAGCATACAACCAAAGCATATATAAAAATGTGCTTTGGTTAAGGAAAGTAACACAAGGGTTGAAATCTTTTTCATCAACAAAAATAAATCGTTAAGGATTCCATCAATAAACAACTCGGTTAAAATAGTGTTAATTTTTTAAATTAGAATCATAATGAAAACTTCTGCATGTCAAAGGAGCAAATGTTCTATTTTGTTTTTCTTTGGAACACTTCTCCTATACGATTCCGTCGAAAAATATAAGGGTTTTTTTTATAAAGTTTGCCACCAGTTCATAAATTCTAATGTAAATAATGTTTTTGTTCTTTTGAAATACTTCTCATTTACGATTCTGTCGAAAAAATGATATTTCCCCCCAAAAAAGTCGGCCACCATTTCTTAGATTCTAAAGCAACTGCAGGTTTCAGTTCTACGACAGTAAATGTTGAGCTGGAGTTTGTTCAATGTATTAATTTGGCTCGCAGATTTTTTGTTTAGTTTTTATTAACGGCGCACTAGAAGCAACACGAGGGCTATTGGTGACAGACCTCGTAATTTTGAGCCCCGATCAAGTGACGGGGACGACACCTGAACTGGTACACCCCTCTCCTAACTTCCAAACTACGCCAACGGGAGGACTTTGGGTCCCGACAGATTTAACGTGCATCAGCCCCGGCTTCACGGCGGGTCTTTGGCGGCCAAGAATCGAACCGCCGGCAACGAATCCGAAACCATGACCACTAGGCTACAGCGGCCACATTGGTACGTAGATACGAACAAGTATTTGTATAGTTTTTTTTTATGACAACAAAATTGCGATCATTTAGTAAAAATGAGAGACTTCCTACCAGGAAACACTGATAATCTTTTTCAAATCTTTTGGAGTCATTCAAAGTTAACATAAATCTCAATATTGTATTAACTTTGTTTTGCTCATGGCAACAATCTGCAAATAGAAAAAATTGTCTAATGTGTGGTTCAATATTATTTTTGATATAATTCAACAACGTGGAGCCAATCTCATTTGTTCCTTTGTTGTCAGCTTTTTCATGATACTCATCAATGTCAATTTACCAGTTTTAAGAGCTTTCATACCAAAAGAATAAATCCACAGTTACCGTAAATAAAAAAAAATGTTTTGTATTGGTATTTGTAGCTATGGTACATTTCACATAAAACCGAATGTTAAGGCTGCCACATCATCTTTTTTTTTTTCTTGCTAAGTTCTTGAACTGATGCATGCATAAACCTATGTCAGAGACTTACGATGTTTATGCAATGAACGAACATTACTATATATTGTTTGAACAGGGAATAATGTAATTACGAGTGTTTTTTTACCCAGACTGTGGGTCTGCCTTTAAGGGTGTATTTGCGACAGAAAAGTATGCTTGGATAAAAAGTGTGATTATGTGGTTTTTGAAATGACTGATTCAATTATTATCAGTCATTTATGATATCATTGAAAATAATTCATTAACAAAAACAAATGCTTATCATACAAATTACTCTACTTTAATATATTATACTAAAATATCACTGGAGATTATTGCCATTTTAGAGGATATTAGCATTTTTAGAAAAAATCAACTCCTGCATGGGATATGATTTTGAAAAAAACTACGCCAAGAATTCCTCTGATATTATTCTGACGATTACACTGTCGATTCTGTGAAATGAAAAAAATAATTAAGAATTGAAAATTTCAGTATAATAATTATTGTACTATGAAAAGCTTGCATCCCAGTGGATGAGTTATTATAGTTTCCAACAGTTGAAGTCAAAAATTTCCCAAAATGTAGATCAGCAAAAACTAACACATATCCCTGCGTAGCGGGGCAGATGCACGATAAAATCTTGTCAAGGTCCTTTGGCGTGGTGGAAGTTTGCAGAGGTGGTGCCGAATCAGATATCCTCATCACTTAACCGAGGCCCGTTGCCAATTACCCTTGCAGTGCAACGTTGATAAAAAAAATAAATTAATCTATACATATCACATCTGATTCTGAAACTTAAAGAAGAATATTGCTTCGATTACTTCCACATACATTATAAATATGGACAATTTGTATACGATGTTTGAAGAACGATGAATCTTTTTAATGAGTATATTTGTGTGTGCGTGAGTGCATAAAGTAGTATCAAAGCTCTTCTTCAATTCCTTTTTTCTCTATTTAATACAGAATATTATTTAGTAACAATACATTATCAATAACATATTTTTGAAATTTGGCGGGTTTTTTTTTTATCATTTTGTTGTTACTATCAAATGGCTTAAGTTTTAATGAGTTTACTTCAAAGAAATAAGTTTTATCTGTAATACTTGTGTAATGTTCTTTTTATAATGTCAAATTTACACTGGGCATGTTTATTACAATTCTTTCGTTCAGCACGGGAAATTCAAAAGATTCTGAACTTGAGAAGTAAAGTAACAATAAACCTCTTTACTTGAAGCAAATATAATAATGAAACAACACCTAAGGTATACTATGCAAGGTGCGATTACATAACTCACGAATACAGAATTTATCAAAAGTTTCGGATTAAAAGTTGAAAACCCCACTCAACAGCTGCAATTGCGGTAGGCGACAATTCTTATAACGTAGCAATGCAGTTCGAAACTTCGATTTCCTTCCAGACTGCATTGCAACGCCGGTACAAAATTCAATTCACTTCAGAACTATTCATGATTACACAAACAAATTAAGAAAATAAACGCGGTTTCAAAGAAGTAGATCAAAGTAAACAGAATAAAATAAGACACATATACAAAATGGAAATAGCTAAAAACAAACATTCAAACAACTTAAATTGGCATATATTATCATGAAACGCTGTGAAAGACTCAAAAACAAAACAACAAAGCACCAAGGTTGCTGTTATGATGTCTATTACAAAGCGAGACATAGATATCATATCTTAGAAAAAAAAACATGTACAAGTTTTCCTATAATGGGTTCATTAATTTGTTATTTTGGTAAAAAGTAAAACTGTAGCTTTTCCCCACTTTTCTATTCGATATGTGAAAAGCGAAATAAATCATGCACCCGTAAGCAATTAAGCCTTATTTTTATTCATCAGCCGTATATTCTTAACTTCGACCACGCCTAAAAATTCCATATTTGATAACGGACCACCTCGCATTGCTTTCATTGGCGTCTCTGCAGACTTACGACAGAGTTCACTAACCTTTTCTTTTCTTAGCCATTTTCGAAAAAATATCGAGAAAGTAAGAGGATATTTCTGGTCATGCGAACAATCACTCGCCATCTGCCACTGCGAAAAGACGAGGCTTCATTCGAATATAGGTTAATGCCTATCTGATCCCTTTTACTTTATTATTATTTTTTTAAATCGCCAAGTTCGTCGGACAACGGTCTCTTTCAGGAATTGAATCGAGCAAGCACGTAGTAATAATTACTACATGAATTATGGTCTCTGTTAGCATTTTGCTAAAAGGTGTTATCAGTCGTTAACTTTCTAACAGCATTTATAATGTTTAGAAGTGGCTTAGACCGTTCAAAAATAATTAGTAGTTTGGTATTGAAACGAGAAGTGTATTAGCCCCAAAATAAATGTTGTGGAATAAATTGGAATGTTAAAACAATGAGGTTTTAAATTACGGTTTTTGTATCTGTTGGATGATATAACTTTCAAAATATAAAAATGAATGTGTCATAACATAACCTAAGGCTCGCTTAAATAAAGCGAGTCAAATTGATTATTTTTGATTAAGTATTTTACAAAATAATTGAGGATTGTCTGTTAGAAGATAAAACAGTCAAAATATGAAAATGAATGAGTCATAACGTAACCTAAGGCTCACTTAGATTTATCAAGTCAACTTTATTATTTTTAATTGATTATTTCTCGAAAATAAATGTGGATTAACAACTTTTTAAGATGCCGAGAAGTCTGTAAAGTGGCTTAGCTATGGATTATTTAATTTGATTATTAGATTTTAATGTACTTGATTTACATAACTTAAAAAATTATAGATTTTTAGAAAATTATAGAAGTGCATTCAAATGAATAATTTGTTAAAATTTTTACTTAAATTTGAAACAAGAGACACAAAATAAATTTTCAAGCAGTTATAAAATTTTAATACTCAAAATAATTCTTGAATCTGAAATTAAAGCTTCAGTATCACGTGTTTAGAATAACTTTGATGAAGAATATAATAGTTTCATGTAATACGTATTCTTAAGCCTTCGAAGTACGATTTTTAAGCAAAATTTCTTAACGTGTAAGGTTTGTTTTTATTTTTAGTTTTTCTTTTATAAAATGATTTTATTCTGTTTTATCAATGCTACTTCTTTCAGAGAGCCACGTCCACTTCTCCAAGTTATCAGGACGTTTCTATAAGTTTTCGGTTTCGACATATTTTTTAAAAAAAAACAAGAACAATTTTTTCTATTGTATTATTTTTATTAGAAAGCCTCTACCTCAATTTAATTACCTCCCTTTTTAAGGCATGCATCATGTCATACAACCAGCTTCTGTATTCCATCCTCACAAAAAATCTGTCACCGAATGGGACAGCCATTTTAGGACAGTCATTTCGACATCATCATCATATCGGCACAGCGCTGACCGCCTAAATTCTTTTTTTCAAGAGGAGGAATAAGTGGTAGTCAGTGAGCGCCAGATCAGGACCATACTGAGGGGAATCATGTTATTGATGTGATGAGATCTCGAGTTCGACGAGTCACGTGTGAACGGTCATTGTCATGAAGCAAAATAATCCCTTTACAGAGCATGTCGCGCTTTTGTTTTGGATTGCATGTCGATGTTTAATTAAGGTGTCACAATACGTTTCGGAACTTATTGTGTCACCCGTGGCAAAAAAAAATCCCACTAACAACACACTTCCTGCATATTACAAAACACAGTGGACATGTTGAAATTGCTTGCTTGAACTTTACTTTTTTGGGTGATGTTGAATGCCTCCATTCTATGGATCGCTGTTTTGTTTCTGGTGTCACATGTTCATACACTTCATTGACCTGTTTAAGAATATCGGCAGCTTTCATGTTTTTTGATGCAGAAAACGAATCACAGCGCACATTTCACAATCAGTGGTATTTTGAATTGTGTGAGGCATTTTAAATGCGAACAGACAAACAAAAAGACGAGCGATTGATTCCTTGCTGGAGTTTACGGTTAACAAATAGATGTAGGTACTCAGTGTATCTATGTAGAATGACGACAGTAGCGCTGCAGTTCCCATATTTTAAAAAAAGACACTTACTTAAAAACACGCCTAGTATTTATACAAATATGTAAAAAGCAAAAAATGAATTGTATTTTCTAGAATAATATATACAACATCGTTCTTGGATGTAGATTGATGCAGAAAAGAGATTGCTATTATGAATTGCACTTATTGCTAAAAAATATAAGCCACGAACTATAATTGTACCTTTATTTGGATTCTGTTTGTAGTACAACTATTTAAACTGTTGGTAACATCTAGCTCCGTGAATTATTCTATAACATTTCATATATACTTTAATTTTTTCTGATAAATAATTTTCGAAATGTAGCTTATTTTTGTTTTTCTGAACAAGTAGAGAGCCAGCGAAATTAAATAAAAATAGCTATTTATTCTTTCGTGACGCAAAAGCGTGTGTACAACTGTGGTCGATTGTCTTTTTCGTCAACGTCTCTCCAGCGCCATTGGGTTTTTTGTTACTAAGCCTAAATTCACGAAATTACAGAAAGATGAACGCGTTATTAATTATTTTTATTTTGTACATTAATTTTTTTCCAGAATTAACTGATTTGTTAATGACTGTTGACATTTAAGTTAATTTACCTTTAATTCCATATGGGGATCGTTTAGCAGAGACGTGTTGGCTAAATCCAAGTCTTCCTTTTTTCACAATAATAAACTTTATCTATTGATATATACTTTTTAGGAGCTTAGGCTGACTTGAAATTCTCGATTCAAAACTGGTTGAAGTTTTCCGACTTTTTTTGCATCGTTACTGGAAAAATGTGAGCATCGGAAAGTTTCAGTTATGGCTCATTACATTGTTAAAAATGACGTTGCAATCATGGTATTCATTAAAATGTACGTTTTCGTTCGGTTTTTTTTATAACCCTTAATGTCTATCTTCGCCAAATGATCGAAACTTGAAACACATTTCCAGACAGAAAAATGATTCAAATTTTTGTGAAAGTTTGTGATGTTCAACTCGTAGATCCGTTTATGACGCAGTCATTTAAAATTTAAAAGCAGTGAGTGAGTGAGTGAATGTAAAGTTTATTGGCGCAAGAGCCAGATATGGCTATGCTGCGCCAAACAAGATTAAACTGTGGTCTAGACGTGAAGTTGAAAAAAAGGTAAAAATGGTTGACAAGAAAGAGGATCGAAAATAGGGAAGGATCGCTAGGGTATCCCGGGAGTGCGTCACCCGTGTTTACATAAAGACAGTAAACCCCATGGGAAAGAAAAAGATCACTAAGGTGGCTCGGGGTCAAAATTTAAAAGCAATCCTAAAACGCACCATTTTTCAATTGTGAACACTTACATTTCAAATCTCATTTAGCACTACATTAAGGAGACGAAACAATTCAGATAGAAATGAGTAACTTATAAAATATGCAGATCTCTAAAATATAGTGCAATCAGATTATATAATTGACGTTCCAGAGTTTTAGTATCTGAAAAAGTGCCCCTATTTCGGATGCAATTCTTTAACTTTGCGCGAGGACAACCTTAAGATTGTTGGAACAAAGAAAACGAACATTTCATCTTCTGTTACAGGCAAATAGTTCGTAGAATCCGCACCTATTACATCCTCTGAATATTTGATCATCTGATATAAGTAATTCAACAATTACAGTAATGAGAGATGATAAGTAATTATTGAATTACTTATCATCTCTCATTACCGTATGATCGAAAAAACCCTTAATGAAAAATCAATTTCTTCTTCCACTGAATTATTTGCTTTTAGTCCAGGCAATGTTTTGAATGGCAATTGTGCAAATTTTTCTATAGAGGATGATTTTAAAATATTGCCGTTTGATATACTTGGCATCCGAAATGTCCATATCTTTCACTAAATAATTAATTATGGAACTGTCAAATGGAATTGCAACAGTTATAATCAATCAAACAATAATCAATTAATCGAATTGAATATCTCTTACAAAATTTAAATTTGAAAGGATTTTATAAAAACTGCATAATCATGTACTGAGTCATATTTGTTTTAACATTTCCTAAGCAAGATAAAAATATTAATTTTAATGTTAACTTGCTTGGGAAAGTACAGTTTTTACATTTATTATTATAATTTTGCTTGATGTGATCACCAAAATATTTTCTTTTCACCTTAACATTTTACTTAAAATTTTTTTAGTGTTTACTTTTATTATTATTATTATTTTGCTTGAAAATGTTAAATGATATAATTGCCAAAATATTTTCTTATTAGACAATTAGAAAATACTCGACAGAATGTGCTCTTTATGATAGCGTTCATTAAGGCCCATTTTTTTTGTCTACATTCTTTATTGTATCTGAATTTACTGTTTGTTAACTGCTGAGCAATTCATGATTGGATTATGTGAAAAGCATTTTCATCATTACTATGTATCCGTTAGAAATGGATCAATTTGTTTATTAGCATTTTTACATCTAGTAATTATCAGCTTGTGAAAATAATTTTTATAAACCTTATTTTTTTTCTTAAAATCGCCATTATTTAACTGTAAAAACAGACGCAGTCCTCAGAAAAAAAAATCTTTTTTTTTTAAATTTTAGTAAATGCTTTTGAATTGCTTAAAAAAATTCTAATTTAATTTTTTGAAACAGCTGTTGAAAATAAAATATCGTGACTGAAATTTGAGCATAATATCTTTCAAAAAGTCAAGTTTCCATTTTAAGGAGATTAATAATTTTTATTAAACATACAACCAAATATAAGTAAAAGCATCATTGGTAACCAAATACAAATATTATTGACAGATTCACGATACCAGAAGAATACAGTAGCTAACAAAAGTGTTCGTATTCTGAAATTCAAAATAAATTTTTAATCGAAATAAATATAATTATCTTTTCCCGATATTTTAAACAAGAACCATGAAAATGTCTATAAAACAACAGTTTTACAGTTTCGTAAAATTAAAAATTTATTTTTCAATGAAAAAAGTTTTGTACCTAAAATACATAATTTTAAAAGCTTCAAGACGTGAAAGAACAGGATGTTTAATTCTTTTTTTTATCAGCTTTTTATAAGTAAGATTAATTTTTTTAGATTTATGCTAGTATATAATGTTTGTTCCATTTCTTATATCAATTTAATGTGACACTACACCTTCAAAATAAATTTTTTTTCAAGGTATCAATTTTTAAAATTTTGATCTCCTGTTAAAATTTACTCTTTTATCATTAAAAGTATGTTTGAATTTTATTTTAATCTTATTTAGAGCTGAGTTACGGCTGTTTTAATATTACTTGACTATGAATTTATCTGACAAGAAAGGCTCTAAAAAAACGACATTTTTAATTACTTCAGAAATGCAATTTCTCAAATTATTTGTATCGATGTACCTGAAATTTAATATATATATATATATAACACATCGATCAATAACTCCCGAGTCTAACATTGAAAACAACATTTTTTTTGCAAAATTTTTTTTTATTCATCAACATAACACCTTTTGTTAATCACCTTTTAGGGTGATACAATCGTTCCAACGCTTTTCCAAATCTTTTTTTTTTTTTTCCGCAAGAAATCTTTTTTGTTGCGAGTAAATAGCGATAAACAGCTTTCTGAATCATCGACTCGTTGCTGTTTTTGTTCCATCGAAAGCAATCGCGGCACCCACTTGGAAAAAACCTTTTTCATGCTCAATTTTTCATGAAGGATAGTAAATACACTTCCATATGATATCTGTGTCATCTCAGCAATCTCACGGAGCTTCACTTTACGATCTTTCATTATAATTTTTGTCACTTCACTCACATTTTCCGGTGTAACGGCTTCCACAGGTCTACCCGAGCGTTCCGCGTCATTTGTGTCGGTACGACCACGTTTAAACTCGGCAAACCACCGACAAATCGTTGCTTTTGATGGACAAGAGTCCGGGTAACATTTTTCAATCCATTGTTTCGCTTGCACGGTGTTTTTACCCATTAAAAAACAATGTTTTATCAGAACACGAAACTCGGTTTTTTCCACTTTTTAAACAAACTACAAAACGACTTTACTCCAACCTCGATAACTCAGCTGTTTCTGGTCCGATCGACTTAAAATTTTGACACGTTTCAAGCAAAGGTTAGTACTCTAGAAAGACCTGGTTACTGGTTTACTACGAGCGCCATCTCTGGGTTAGTCTCGGGAGTTATTGATTGATGTGTTAAACGTAGCAGATTAAAGAGAACTTACTGTATTAGCTCAGGTTTATAAGTGAACACAGTTTTGAAAATAGTTTCTACCATAAAATGCATCATATGAAGCTTTAAAATATTTGCTAAAATTGAAAACAAATTGTTCAAAACTGCTTCCACATCTTTTTGTTGATTACGAACCAGTTAAATAACAACATCGAATATTAAATAAAAGAATGTCAGATCCACAATAATCAATGTCAAGAGACCCAATTTTTATTTTCTAAAAAAAATTTGATAAACTCATGCTCAACTATTGAAACATTATCTTTAAAATTCAATTAAAGATGATGCACAGATGAAAGTTTACATTCATCTAATTTCATTACCTTCATTTTTTTTTTAAAAAAAATTTAAAGTTATAAGTAGATTTTAATCGGTTCGAGACAAAGCCATTCAATAAAAAAATGAATAATTTCGTATAAAAAGATTTCATTATCATCCAGTGAAAAAAATACAAAGAACTTGATTTTCGCCAATAGAGCATGACGGCAAAAGTGTTTATTATATAATAGAATGGCAAAAAAAAGTAAGACTAAATAAACATGTTTATTGAATGTTTTAATGCATCTTTTAAAGTGTTTAAAAACTTGGATAAGAACCTGGAAACATCGACGTGAAAATAAATATTGAAAACGATGACAAACTGTGTGACTCTAAGCATATCATTTTGACTTCTAAGTAACAGCTGCTTATTATTTTTTTAGTAATTGATATAAAACACAAAAAGGAACTTCTTTCTGGATAAGATGCAAACTTTTCGAAGTATTAAAAATTGGAACTCTCAGTGAAACGCATATGTTAAACATTTCGAGTGCAAGATATAAAATGGAGTATTCAAGGCGCAAAAATTAATTGGTTCAATTATTTTCTTCACATTAATTAATTAAAATTTGATGGGATCCAAGTTCTTCGACATAGTAACATTTAACTGATAGTTCAGTGTAACTCTCTGATAAGCGCAAATATTAAATATATCGAATATTATTACAAATGTTTCAAGGTAAACACTTTAAGCTAACAATATATCTTAGAAAACCTTTTTTGAATAAACGTAAATTTTACCTCAAATGCATGTTTTATAATCTTATGGGATTTCAGAATTCGAACGACACCAAAGAAAAGTTTTTTTTTTAGTATATATTATCACTGTCAAAAGGGCATTTTATACAAATATAAGCAAAAATTAAGACTTTCCGCAAAACATGGTAACTAAAATGAAAATAAATATATTGACATTTTGTAATTTAAATAATACATAATATAACCATATCTATGGAATAAAGTATTATTTTGATAACATAGCCCTTACGTAGGAAACTATGGTAGTTCGAGTTATGATCACTGAAGATTTCTTTAAAAGTTATTGTAATTTTCACTTTATTGTAATATAAAAACTCTTCAACTCAACATAAAATTTCAAGAACAGTCTAGCCTTTGTACCTGAAATTTATACACATACACACACACACACACACACACACACATATATATATAACACATCGATCAATAACTCCCGAGACTAACCCAGAGATGGCGCTCGTAGTAAACCAGTAACCAGGTCTTTCTAGAGTACTAACCTTTGCTTGAAACGTGTCAAAATTTTAAATCGATCGGACCAGGAAAAAGGTTTTTTGAAGTGAAGTGAAAAAGTTTTTTTCCAAGTGGGTGCCGCGATTGCTTTCGATGGAACAAAAACAGCAACGAGTCGATGATTCAGAAAGCTGTTTATCGCTATTTACTCGCAACAAAAAAGATTTCTTGCGGAAAAAAAAAAAAAGAAAAGAAAAAGAAAAAA
>BMAW01031921.1:0-41753 GCA_019974015.1 Nephila pilipes | reverse complement strand
ACTTCCAATCTCCCAACAAAAAAAAAAAAAAAAAAAAAAAAAAAAAAGAGAGAGAAACAAATTGATATATCGACCGACACTCAATTGAAATTAAATTTCAGTCAAGTTGATATAACGTATTTTTCGATTGAAATTTGGAAAGAATATCCTCAAATTTAAAAGGGCTGTGAAACATCTAATGTCATATGTTTCAACATATGTATGCGAAAATCTTGAAAACAGATTGGATGCGCAATTATAATGTCTATTTCTGATGATTTCATTGAGCTTGCAATATGATAACGTATAATTTTTAGAAATTTTTTGTACTTTTAGAACATTTATTTTCGAATGTTTTTTTATGTGAAACACCATTAATATCATGAATTATGCTAATTGTCACTGTTCATTATTTTCATTTTGTACATCGGAGAGCTTATTTATACTTTATCATGTAAATAAAGAGGGTTAGATATATTATGAATAAATTTTGCTTTTTTAAAATGATTATCTTAAAAATTCACTCTTAGTATTCAATATCTGAAATTTAACAAATACAAATAGATTAATTTACCGAAACATTTTAATAATAAGCGAATAAAAATAATATTCATCAGTTATTTGATTCAATTTTTGGAAGAAAATATAATAAACTTCATTAAAATAGAATGCATCTTTTTATGTAATTTAAAAAAAAAAACAAGTAATTATGCATGAGTAGAATAATTGTCAAAAAGAATAAAGGACTTTATTATGTTTATTAACAAAAAGATATTGGATTCTTATAAGAGTTTTTAAACTTACGTATATTTAAAGTATATTTGTTCTTTATTAGAACATATAGCGTGTATGTCTGTATACGGATAGCTACTTAGAGCTTCAGAGTGCAAAACGATATTGAAACTGTTCGTTATAGCTCGGAGAAAATTTAAATTTTACATTACAAAGAGGTATAATCAGATTTACCTTTTTTTTTCAAATTATTTATTCGAGTTAGAATAAATATAGTTACCTAATACTCAAAAAGGTTATAAAATTTTTAATTTCTCGAAATTTATTACTCAGCTTAAGCTTCAATATCTGCATAAATTAAGTTTCTGTAACATGCATGAACATGATATATGTATTATAAAACAAATTTATAATATTTTCTAAATTTTTAATCAGCTTATTGAAAATTTATATTTTGAAATATTTCAACTTGCAACATTTAATTAAACTTCTTTTGGGACACTATACATGTGACTAAAGCGTAGTAAGCATTTATTTTGTGTATGGAATGTTTTATAGCATTTCCTTTATGTATGGACTGTTCAAACAGGAAAGTTTACCTCAACGACTCCAAATAGTGTAAAATAAATATTACGGTAATATTTCAAATGTTCTCTAATAGTTTCATATAAATATTTGTACATGAAATATATTCTAATGCATATCAATAGTTCACAGATAAAAATTTCTGAAATAAATTAAAATTGAAATAATAAAAACATTTATTTTTCTTATTTTATAGCGCGCACACACACACACACATATATATATATATATATATATATATATATATATATATGAGTAATTAAATAATAATTAAACAAAATTCTTCTTCACAATTAATCTTCATTTCCCTGCCTTACATATTTGCATTGGACCTTCAACAGGTGTTATTTTCTTAGGAAAGATTGCCTAACCTAAAAATTCCAATTGTATTTAATTTCCTTCTTTTGGCGAACTATTTCACGCTTTATAATATAATCGGAACTTAAAAGTAAAGAAGGACGAATTTGTAAAATATGGAATAAAATTATACAGCAACAAATTAAATCAATTTAGCAGTGGTTGCTCTGCCGTTATAAGCTCCCTAATCTCTCTGCTCTGATGACGAACAAATTAAAAAATCACTCTAAAATACTTATTTGATTCTGATGACTCGTCAAAGATTTAAACCAGTAGGATGCATGCGTCTGCAAATCGATTAAAAATGTTATGGTAGCCAAACAATATCACTATCTTTCTGTTTGAAACAGGGTTACGGATTATAACACAGAGCGCCTCTAAAACGATAAGACAAGCAGCTTCAAATTATTTTCGATGAAAATTCTTAGACTGCTTATTCAGGAATTATCTGCATAAATTTCGAAGGTTGATATTTCGATTAAGTAGTTATATCAGAATATTCCTCTTTTCCAGACGGGGAAAAGAAATACTTTCTAACTAATGAAGAAAGCTAATGTTTACACACACACACACATATATATATATATATAGTTCTCTTCAATTTTTAAATATTCCATAAAATTGATCTTTCTTTTCCAAATCTTTTGAATTACTTTAAAAAATATTTTACGATATTTTGAAGGACGAATGCAGAACATGTGTGATTTAAATCGTGAATCTCTTTTTTTTTTACAATAAAATTGAATACTTTGATAATTTTGAATGTTTCGACTTATTATGTGGAATAAAACTTAAAACCTAACCTCTATGCTTTATTTTAATAATAGAAAGGTTATTTTATTGATTTTTCCTACCTGTAGGAAATATAAGAAAACTTTTACTAAACCAATGATAAAAACTATAAGTTAAATTTGACATGCATGAGTATGATTACATCGGTCATTTTTAAAGGGGTAACAAATTTTACAGAAGCCAAAAACCATTTATTTCCATAATACTTCTAGAAAATCAGTATTTTTCTATCATTAAAAGGGGTTACGCATAGTATATAAATGTTTGCAAAATTGCTTACGGTCCTACAGTATGCCCACGAAAAGATTTTTCCTTCGCGTAGTTGATCCCTTTACGAAATGAGCTTATGCTTGTGAAAGATGCTTTGTAATCGGACGATGTCCAAGAGACTGTAAATGCTCCGAATCTTCCCAGGACGAAATCCACGCGCTGTCGCTTGGCTTCTCGACGGGCAGCTCTCAGCGGAAATAAACCGATCCGAGAGCAGACTTTTTCATCCAACGGTGTCTGGATCGATTGCCTACGGCCAAAAGCAGCGTCTCTGCTCTTTCGACTCTATGAAGGAGAATTTCCCACTTTCATAACGGAAGAAATATACGTGGGACACGCAATTCATCGTAGGACAGAAAAGTGAGCGCCGTCAGGAAAAACGAATTTTGACACTGATACTTCGTTACCGCTTTTCAGTCGAAGGTTAGGTGAGATGACGGTTTTATTGGAAATGAGCACAGCTGGTAGAAAATTTCGTAATAGACTCAATGTTCAGCCTTTAATGACATTTCAACTCATTTTTGCCCTCAGTAACGATCTTCGTGTCTTTCCTAACCAATCATGTGATACATTTTCCACCTCCATAACTCTCCGCATTCTAACGGACTTTTTAAAAAGTTCCGTCCAACCTCCCTAAACGGGAAAATTAAAACCAACTATGGAAAACGATCAATCAATAAAAGTATGAAAGTCTTGTCACGAAAAAAACATTTCGTATTATCTTGGAAGAACGCTATTTTTTTTTAGAAAAAGAACTCACGTGAACAAAGATAACCTCATTTTCTTATCTTACTGTGGTTGTGATGATAAATTAAATTTAACCCCTTTCTCTCTCTATTTAAATATTCTTATGTTCAAACATTTCACACGATCCTGCAATAAAAGTGTGATTTTAACTATTGAAACTCCCTCTTTGAGAATCAAGCATGTTTTCTTTGCTAGAATTTACCTTCTTTAACTGCTGAATTGACAAGATTGACGGGATTTTTTTATATTTTTCAGCTATAAAAGCTATCGCGATCCGTTCACTTGTCTCTTTTCGTCTCACTCTTTCACAGCCTACGGGAACCATGCTAATCAACGTGTAATTTAATCATCAATAAATGAATCATAATGTAACTGAATAAAATCCACGACTGAAAATAGTTACTGCCTTCTTCCTAAAAAGCAGCATCAAATAACATAGGAAATAAGGTCACAAACAATCCGCCAGGCGTATTGTCGGTGTGGAAATCCCACAACAATGAATTTTAACTCTAAGCAAAATAATTCATATGCATCGTCTCATGCAGATGTATCAACCCTAGCCAGTAATTAAAAAAATTAATATTAAGAAAAGAAAGCTCAAATATAATTGTTTGAGTTACTTAACCATTGATTTCGCTTGTTTAATCCTATCGATGATATAAGAGCTTTGCTTTCCCTCAAAAATGAGATGTTTAAAAGAAAATTACTCATTCAACTATTCTGCAACGATAACACTTGCGCAGTGAATCAGAAAAACACAAAAATAATCCTCTCGTAAAAAATTGTATTTTATCAAAAATGTGGTTTCGGTTCATCTCTGGGCTTAAATTATATCCAAAAATATATACAAATAACCTCATTTCGATTCTTCGAAAGTGTTCAATCAATGACTTGTTTGGATAATTTCTTTCAAAATACCTTTAAAAGTAGAGAATAAATAAACATTTAAATTTTAAAAATAAATAACGTTTCTCATTATTCTTAGATTGTCCAAGGGAATCAACATGAGAAAGAAAAGTAATAAAATAAAGAAAAATTAGTCATGTCTCGTTTTGAGGACAAGTAGGATTTGGTTTATTTGAGAACTTACCATGCTTCTCCTGTCGAAGGAAGAAATTACAGGTTAGGTGAAGTTATTACAGATTAAATCAATGATAGAAATAAATAACACCAATTTGGAAACACAAATTAAACTTTTCAATAAGGTTTTCTTTTTCTGTTAAGAACTAATTATTTGCTTTATTTACACAATTTTGATACTATATTTTTTAGAATCATATACCTTTTGATGTCATATTCACAATTAGTATATTTTTACATATACGAAGAATATTTCAATATACCTCGTGGACATTTCAAGAAGCTCTTCAAAAAGTTTTTTTCAGCAACCAAATCACAAAAACTACTCCCGCTACAAAAATTTAGATAAGCTTGTGTCAACATACCGAGATTTTACTCTTTGTACTCACCGTAATTTCGGGTACATAAGCCACCCTGGAGTATAGCGCCGCTCACTTGACAATTGATTAAAAATACCGGAAAGTGCACTGGATAAGAGAAGCAAACCCTCTGAAACATGGCACTTAACATTCATTTACTCAGCAATACCCTTCCATATTGACGTAATCTTTGATAATATTTTATGACATTTTTAACTTGATTATAGTAACATATACTTAAAATATAAACCACCGCTTTACCTCGCCAAAAATGTCGTTTCTAATAGGCTGGTTCGATAAACTTTGTATATCACCTTAAATTACCATATTATGAAAAAAAAAATATGTAAATGTAATAGCCAAACGGAATTTTATGATCAAAATGAGCTACATTTAACTGTTCAAAATCCGACTCATCAATATTAGAATTAAATAAACTTAATAAATGGACCGCAAATGTCCCTTTCACCACTCTGTTCTAAATCCCTTTTTTTAATGTCGGTTTTTTCAATTTTATATCCTTTTTCGATTATTTGTAATATAATGAATGCTGATACAATCGTATCATTTCAGGCCGTGTTTAATCGACCCGTAATGCAACCGTACGTGCATTATAGAGTCTTTATATTGAGCTCACCTTACCGTATAAAATAATAAATAAATCGAGTTTGTTGCGCAACCTGAGTGCTCGGTTAAAATTTTGAATTCTGAAGTATTATTTAATTTATGGGATTTATTATGATGAAAAATTTTGGGAGTAAAATTTGATCCAATCTGATTGATTTGTGCATATCACAACGTCATTCGTACAAAACGATTTATTTATGTCCCATTTCAATAAATCCTCAAAGACTTATCCATTACCTTTTAATTTTTGCAAGCTTCAGTGGAGAAAATGGAATAAAAATGTCTACACAATCGATGAATTACTTAATTCAAGGACGAAAACAATGTTTGAACGCATAATTTACTTTTTCTCTTTTCTAAACTACTCTGCTTACTTCTCTTCACTCAGATACAAAAGCATTAGCCTGAAATATGAAACATTACCTAAAAAAAGATCTTGAAAAATGATTTTTTACACTTTTTGAATAGTTCGTTGTTTAAAATGTGTGCTAAAATGTTTTCTTTAAGGTATCCGATTACGTTAAAAACTCGAATTTCGGAGAAAATACAGAATTTTATTTTATTTATTCATTAAAATATTTGAAACCTTCTCTTTTTAAAGTTACCTTCCATTTGTAGCTATAGTACATAGAAATCAAGTTATAAGTATTTTGATACCAGACATTTCCTTGTTTTCTGAACAAGTTTTAACTTTAAATCCATTTTCTGAAAAATATAATTTTCAGTATGTCTCAGTATGAAGAATATCAGTATTTTCAGTATGAAGAATATAATTACAATTTAATGTTAATAACTCAAATGTTTTTTTTCTATATATTGATGGAATTTGATAGAAATGTTTTTCGTATTATTCTTAAGATCCTGAACTAGGAATTTTGTAATGTATGTTATTTAAGTGGATTTATTCACATTTTAATTCATAAGTGTGGAGGAATTTTTTTAAAAAAACGCGTGTTGTTACTTCGATTCTTAATAATTCTGCAAATAATGTGAATTATTAAAAAATCCTAGTTCAGGCTTTGTACAAGTATCATATCAATACATATGCAGAATAACAATGTTTTAGAAAGATTTTTCTTGAAAGGAGAATATTTTGAAAATGTGCTTTTCTTATTTTATGCTAAAAAATTGCATTTTAAATTTTTTTTCACTGTGATAAACTTTTGAAATAATTTTATATGTACATTCTAATTCAGATTATACTAATAGAACAATAAATAGCCATAAACTATCGTTAAAAATGTAAAAAAAAATAAGATTTATTTATGAATTTTGGAGGAAAAAAAAGACACAAGAATAAAATATTATCTTTTTTTTCCATAGCCTTTTCAGACATATAATTGTAGACGAGAATTTATAGCAGATATTATAAATCGTGTCTAATATATTGTTGTTCTACTATAATTTTTACGTTAGAAAATAAGCCCAAGAGACAGTGTTTTCACTCCACCAAATAGTTTAACATATTCTTAATTACTAGACCCACACATCGAAACGCCATCCAAGAATTTATATAAGCATTCTTTTAAGGAATCAGCTTTATTTCCTTACATTTTTCACTATAATCAAATAAATGCATGCCATCAAGAATAATAATGGTATGCACGAATCAAGCTATGTAGAAGGATTCGTTCGTTAATATTGGCACATGAAGCCACGGAAACGGTATTTCGAATTGATTTTTTCGAGGAAAATTATTGATTTTGGCTTATTAAGACGAGGCGTTTACGAAAGGTGTAACTCAGTCACAACATTCAACTCTCGATTTCTCATGAAACATTTTTATGATTCTCGCACACTCTCGATCTTCTTTTTCGCTTCAATGTAAAAACATTAAAAAAATTAAGAAATAAAACAAAAATATATGAAACTGATTAAAACCACAGAGGAAACGACCAATGATTTTAACATCAAAACGAGAATACATCTATTGAATTCTGTTTTTGGAATACACTGGAAAATGCAATTTTTCATGAATTCTAATGAAAATTTTAAGATCATCCTACCTCTAGCATGTGATTTTTTACACGTTTGATCAACAGTAAAGTAAAAAGTCCAGATATTTACCATTAAATCAATTCTAAGATTTTATAAAATCGTTCTGGATGTCGCCAAATCCTTGAAGTTTGAAGTTGTAATTTTTTGATCTTTTGAATTGGGGGTGGGGTGAGGGTCATAATTCCTGTACTTTCTGCATTATCAAAAAAACTAGATTGCACGCATGAACTGCATCCGAAATAAACACTTTTTGGGATCTTGCTTTAAGTTGCTTCTCTTACTTTTTTTGAATGAGAGAATCGGTGAGATATTTGTTTTATGTGAAGTATTTTAATTTTTTCGGTATAGAAATTGTTTTGCTTAGTTTCAATCGATTTTGAGAAATGCAAGTAAGCGTTTGATATGCATTCAAGTTTTCACGAGTTTCAGAGTTGCCGCTAGAACTCAAATATCAAAATTAAAAATTTACTACAAATGCAAAAAAATAAAATATCCCTTTTTAAAGAAAGAATAAAAAGTTGAAAGTTTTTCCCATCATAGCAATTATATTAGTATTACCATATCAATATTAACATCAGTCATATAAGTAATAATATCATCATCATAATTATTAATCAATAAGAGGTGGGCGTATTTTGCATAGTTTTTATTATTTTACATTCATTTCTCTTCTTCTAAGTACATGCATTGTTCTTTAGTATTTTACTTGTTAGATATTTATAGATCTATGAGCTTTCAAGTTTTTAAAACTTTTCTAAGAAACATACACATGAGTTAGTAATCATTTTAAAGGTTTTCGCATACCAAACATTTAGCTATGATAAAAAAAAAAGTAGGATCTATACTTAATCCTGATTAATCTCATTGAAATTTAATGTTACATCTTAAATTGTCTAAATCATGAGATAGAGAAAAAGAAAGGTTATTCACAATAATAGAATTTTTTTCACTAAAGCAAGAAGAAAACCCCGCGAAAAATAAATGTTCTAAACTGGGCTGGATGAGCTATTAAAATTCATAATAAACGGATTCTTTTAAGATATTATTCTTTCTCTAATAAAATGTAGGGCTAATTTGCCATTTTGTAATACGGATTTCGTATTAAAATACTCCGTAAATAATAATTTTGGAACATATTTTGCTTACATGTAAGGATGTATGTTTTGGATTGAAATTAAAACATTGCGGACGAATAATTATACTATGCACATCCAAGCTTTAGTACATACCGTATGAATTTCTAAGTCATAACTAGTACAATTGTAGTGTGAAACACATCTTAAATTACAGCAACTGCCTTGTTCGGATTTGTCTCGTGAGCAGTGTGTGAGTAAAATGAAAAGGAATTAAAACTTGTTCTTCTCAAAAATATGAATTTACTCAAAACAGTATTAATATATTTTCAATTTGAAACCGCAAGGAATACCTTGATTCACACGGACGACTCTCGACGTAGGAACTCCACCAAAAGATCCCTCTTCTGATCTTGAGGAACGATAGAAAAATATTTTAAATAGAGGTTTTATGAAATGAAAGGGAAAACTGCTGTGAAACTGTTTGCCTAAATTGCAACACTTAAAAAAATCAGAACCCGTTAATAAGAATCAGAGTTCGAAGGAATATTACTTGGTAAAAATTTTTTTTACCAAATAATTTTCCTTCGACTGATGTATTGCTTTTGAAATTAGAAACTGGAGGAAGTAAAACAGTAAAATGTAAACAAACACATTTTAGGAATTGACCTTTTTTTAGAAATGCTAGTATTTACAAGCTATCTTTTTATCAACAATTTATCAAAAACCAATTAGCCACCAAAGAGGTTGTAGTGTAGCTGATCACTTTTCAACATTTTATTGTATAAGTTTTTGCGTATGTGTCTGATGCCTACTTTCACTAGTAGTAAACTTAATTTAAAAAAAAAAAATGTCGTAATAATTATAAGGCTCCCGTCTACCAGCCATTTGAATCCATGAACATAATGCTAATTTTATCGAATCTATTCTACCGTCTTCAAATCTATACTATTTTACTTACTAAAATACAAAAAATTGTACCCGAAAGAGCAAAAACTAGTGAAGGTTGCTTCAGAATTACCCCCCCCCCCCAATTTTCAAAAATATTTTTGCCCCCTTTTTAATGATTCGTTTGTTGATGTTCTGGTCTTTAAAAGTTATCCTAAAATATTTTTAAAAATCATGGAGAAAATGTAATTCTTCTAAAACCATCGTTATTTTTTGCTCTTTCAAATACACCTTATTGCATCAAAAAAAAAAAAAAAAAAATTGAGAAATTGCACAGGATTAACGAAATCAAAATGATCGGTAAACGGCAGCCTTAATTGTAAAAATATTTGTGTATGTGTTGGCTTTTTCACCAGAAGTAAACTCGGTCTTAAGAAATATGTCAGAACAATAATAAATTTTTCTGAGCCTTCTTATTAATTTGATTGATTTATAATTTGTTAACTTCGTACTTAGAAACAACACGAGGGCTTTGATTGAAATAAAGTATACATAAATATTAAACATTTAATTTACCCATCGATTGATTACCTTAAAATCCTACCAGGAGAAATAACTGAAAATGGAGTAAAATTATTCTGAAATTCTGAAAATGGAGTAATTGTTCTGTGAAGCAACCATTTTTACCCCAAGATTTTCAGACTATTTTTTAATTTGGCTTCCTTCTTGAAATGTTTTGAGGTCAAATGATTTTTGATTTGCCATTATTATCCAATAAAGAGGATTTTCTAATAGATCACTTATTGTAATAAATTAAAATGAAACAAACTGTGAAATGCATTAAGGCTCTCGTCTGTCGGCCAATTTGCTTAGGAGAATATGATGTTATTCCAATGGATTGTCTACTACCATCCTCAGAAATTTATACTAGTTTATCTATTTGAAGTGCATCCGAAACAGCAAGAAATCATAAGAGTTTCTGTGGAATTACATTTATCCCTGATTTTTAAAAATATTTTAGAATATTTTTAAAGACCTAAAGACCAACAAACTAGAATCATTAAAATGTAGGTAAAAATGTTTTTTAAAAACTGGTGAATAAATGTAATTCCGCCAGTTGATTGATTGGTCTTGTTAACGTCGCACTAGAAGCAACACGCAGGCTATTGGCGAAGGACCTCGTCATTTTGAACCTCGATCAAGTGACGAGGACGACATCTGAGCTGGCCCTCTTTTAAGTTTCACACCACGGAAATGGAGGAAATTTGGGCCTCGACATATTTAACGTGCATCATCCCCAGCTACACGGCGGTTCTTAGTGACTCAAGGCTCGAAATTCGACTAAAACCTCAGGCCTCAAATTCGCTACCACTAGGCTACGTAATTCCGCCAAAGCCTCTATTACTTGTTGCTCTATCGGATGCTCTTTTTTTGCAATGAAATAGTTAAACTAGTAAAGATGTGAGAACTGTGTTAGAAATTCCATAGGATTAACATCACGTTCACAAAAGCAACTTAACAGATATAAAATGCTATTAAAGGGTAAAGTCTCTTTGGTCATGAAATATATTTTTCGCATGCAGAAAGTTTTAAATTTTATTTTAATTTTTTATGTCTTACTTTATTTTGTTTTAATTGCAACAGTAGTGTTTTATAGTGTTCTTTTTTAAAATATAACTTTAATTATGAGTGAAATGTTCATATCTCGTGTTTTGTTTGTAGTGTATTCATCAAATTAATAATATTTTTACGTTTTAGTACGAATAGTTTCATAATTTGTGTTCTTATTCATAATATAATTTAATACAAATATAAGATTTTGATGTGTGAAGGAAAAGTAAAAAAAAAAAAAAAAAATGAAAAAATAGTTTAGTTGTAAACTTTTTAAAAAACTCAAATACAGTGCTACTCTTTTCACTTATGTTCACCAATCGCTTTCATTTTTTCTCTCGGTTCTATATAAAATATTTAGCAGAATTAGCGATCTGTTTTCCAGTATAATGTGTACTTTTTAAAATGAATTAAATTGTCAGGATTTTTGCTGAATTTTATCAAACAAATCACCATTCTGTATTTTTTTCTTCTTAAAAGCTAAATAAGTTAGTATTTAAAATTGATCCTAAAGTTGCATAAAACATTCTTTTGAATATTATCAAGAAACTCATTTTAAAATATTAATAAAATAAGAATAGGGTTTTGAAAATTTTTCTTACTTTATTTTTTTTAAAATTGAATCAATAATATATCCAAATTTTCATCGGAAATCATTATCTCGAACAGAAACTTAATATGACGTGCTAAAACACTTTTTTTAAAGTAAGTAAATAAAATATAAATTGTTCAAAGGATCCCCTTAGCAACAACAACCTCTCGTTATTTTTTTTTCCGAGAATGGAAAAAGTTTTATTACATGCTTTTTTTTAAAAAAAAAAAATTATTATTTGCCTCTTTCCAGCTAACAGCCAACCCTCCTAATTCGAACGCCATAATCGTGGCAAGCAGATGCGAACCAACGAGAAGAAAAGAAAAAAAAAGAACTGTTTTTTCTGTGAGTAAAGGTATTGTTTCCTCCCTCTTCTACATTCTCTTCGCTTGCGGCTCTCCTCTTTCTCATATTAGAAACTTGATTTGATTTAAAAGTGTTTCTAAATTAAATTTTCGTCTCTCTGAAAATAAAAAAAAGTAAGGAAAGTAAAATGTTTCTTATATTAAGAGGAATTAACTTTTGTGTGAATTTTTCAATCATTAAAGCGTCAGTTGAGCAGTAAATCACTACGGATTGGAAAGGAGAAATTTTTTTTAGCGAGACGAAGTGACCAAAAAAACAAAAAAAAATCACGCTTCATTTCATTTTACAGGATATGAGAATCTCTTCATTAGAATCCTGATCATTTTCTGAACCAAATATTTCATTTCATTAAAAACAAGAAAATGAGTTAGCAAAATAGCTCTACATACAATTTCACTGTGTTGCGATAACAGTGCGTTTTTAAGAAAGTACCTTTTCGATGTAAAAATATCGCAGTTTATTCAACTTTTTTATTTTTATAAGAAATCTTGTAGCTTAATCTACTAACAAGATAATTATCTCCAATATTAATGCACTTATCATATCGCCAACGAACTTCTGGATTCCATCCTAATATAAATCTGCTGCGTAGGCTAACCACACTACGGCCATTTTTAAATCATCACTCTCGTTACGGCGTTGTCCATCTAAATGCTTTTTCAAGTGTAAAGAAACAAGTGGTAGCCACTGTTAGCTAGATCAGGGTTATACTGAGGGGAATCAAGTAGCTTTTCCTGAAGCAGTTTAGTCAAGGTGTAACAATATGTTTCGAAATTTATAGTGTCTCCTCGATCCAAAAATTCCACAAACAACTCCCCTTGCCTATCCCAAAACACAGTGCATATGATTTCGTGTTCTGAAATCGTTTCCTTGAGCTTCATTTTTTGGGTGATGTTGGATACCTAATTTCTATGGATCATTGTTTTTCTTCGGGTGTCACATGAGTCACACATTTGATAAATCTGTGAATGAATATCAGGAGCTTTCACGCTTTTTGCATGCAGGAAACGACCCTAACGCGTATTTCACAATCAGTGGCATTTTCAATTATGAGCGGCCTTTTAAATGCTCAGAGGCAAACGTAAACACGAATGAATGAACTGACGTCTGTGACTACTCAACAGAGAAAGGTACATCTGAGTGGAATAACAATGGGAGCGCTGCAAAACGATACAAACTTTAAAAACACCCCTAGTATTATTGAGGAGCAAAGAAAAGAAACCAACAAAGAGAATTACTTACTTTGTTTTCGAAAAACTAAAAAAGCCGTTCAGTATTTTTCATCAATCCCATGCAGATGTATTTTAAATCAGGTATTTAATTCTATAAGAGCAAGTCTTTTTATGCCTGTTAATTTTTGTATTGCGAATTTTTAAATCGAAATGAAATCACATTTTTTTTCGTTCTTATGAAAAATTTTCTTTAAACTAAAATTTTTTAAAAAAATAACCCCATTTTGTGATTATTGTTATTACAGTCCATACAGTCTCAGCTACTTTATATTTGTGGTTTCTTGAAAATTTCTACTTTTCTCTGACTTTCTTCTCTGACTCTTAATTTTTACTCAAAAAACTGTGTATGTAAACCGTATTTTTAGAAGAAAAAAATAAAATGTTCCTCATTACACACACACATATATATATGATGGCACCTCTGCCCCTCCCTATTTCGATGTTACGCGGCGTCTTCTATATCCTGTTGAACAATCACTAAAACTTACTCTCATAACGAGTGGCAGCTCACTAATTTTTCTCTTCCTGCTTTATTACTAAAATATAGTGAAGGTTAAAGTATTTCTACAGTCTGTTTTTTCTCTTAATTGAACTATCGATGATATATTTAATATACTGGCATGCCGCCTTTTGGATTAACTTACAATTCCCTCTATAAAATGGTCCATCCATTACCCAAGTTCCGAGACATGTAGACAACAGCTTTAAACCGACAAAATGGCACGTTTAAAACAAAACAATAAAATTAGAACTTTCGTTAGTGAGTTCCAGAAAACTGAAGACAATTGACCTCAATAAATGATCTTTTAAAAGGTCTGTAAAATTTAAAAACTGTTTTTTGTGCCCTACCTGATGATGTAGATGTCCATGACAATTTGGATATAACTATTGATAGAGAAGAAGAAGCACAAGAAATGAAGGTAAGCCTTCTGGTATTTCTATCTAAATTTGAAGATGAAACACAAACAGTTAATACTTTACCAAAGGACAATATTAAATTACCGTATTTACCTTTGCTAACTTTTAGCGGTAAATTCTAGGAACTTGAGTTGTTTAAAACACAACTTATGAATATAATTGAAAATAATTGCACTTTAAATGAGTCTCAAAGACTGTGTTGCCTTAAAGGTGCTCTTAGAAATTACGCTTCTTTAATTCAGAGTGTTCAAGATACTTTTGAATCACTTATGAAAGCTTTAGAATCTCGATATGAAAATAAGAGAGCTTTAGTAGATATTCATATTGCAGAAATACTTTCTACTTCAAAATTTCATAATGAAATTTCTGCCCAAATCAGACTGTTAACGGACACTGTTCGAAGTCACCTTCGCTCTCTGAAAAATATGTCAAATTCACTTCCCGATGCTATCATATTCCATATATTAATTCAAAAGGTTGATAGAGAATCTCTAAGATTATTTCAACTAAGCTTAACATCTACAGGTACAGCTTCCTTTCGTTTTTGGAAAACCGATGCTTTCAATTAGAATTGGTTAAAATGAGCGATTTCCCCTCAAGAGAATTTCCAATAAAAATGAAAGTACTAACGTCAAAGCAAACAATTCACCGCGGCTTAAATCTCTAGTTACTAAGAGCAAACAAAATAAAAAATGCAGTATGCCTGAGTGCTATTGTTTTAACTACTCTATAACTGTGATAAATTTAAGAGTCTTATTCCTTTACAAAGACAACAACTAGTGAAGATTAGTAAAATCTGTAAATACTGTTTATCTTCGGATCATTTTGATCATTGTCCTAGTAAATATTCCTGCTTCAATTACAAATATATGAAAATGAATGCTATGCATAATATATTACTTTGTGAAGATAAATTTATGACACTCTCAAATGCAGATAAAAAAACACAAACGTCAACTTTTCATTTTCTTGTTATTGCAGACAAAACCGAACCACTCCTGCTCGTTTAGTTGACATCGAAATAAGAATTTGGTATTAATCAACAAACTGTCAAATGTTTGCTTCATACAGCAGTAATTTACGTGCAAGGATTTAAAGAAAAATAAAAATGAAATGTATTTTCGGTTCCGCATCCTTGAATAGATATCTAACGTTAAAAGCAGCTGAATTGTTAGGATTAAGCAAAAGAAAAATAAATTCTACTGTTCAAGGTTTGAATAACTCCATAATTAAAAAATAAATTATTTGACTAAAGCATCTGTTTCGAACTTAGATGATACAATTCGATTAGACGTAGTGTTTTTTCCTCACTCCTGAGATAATTAAAATACATCCTTCAAAAAAGATAAATGTTTCAGAATTTAACATACCAATGGGTTGCGTTCTTGCTGACAAAGATTTTTATCAGCCATCAGAGATTTCTTGCTTATTAGGAAGTGAGCATTTGTTTCGATATTTTCGGCCCGAGCCAAATACATTTAAGAAACTATAACAAGAGATTAGGTGAGTCTAAATTTGGTTTTATTGCTTCTGGAACGTATAATGATGAACCATTTAATGAAGAATCTTTCTCGCCTAGTCATTGCTTTCTTTCTAAGGTTGTATATAATTTGGATAAGACTTTACATTCCTTTTGGGAAACGGAAAATATTTCTGAGAGAAACCCGTAATTAGTGATGAGCTTAAATTTCTCGAAGATCATTTCGAAAAAACTCACGTTAGTAAACCGTGTGGACGATATTCTGTATCCCTACTATTCAAACAAAATATACAAAAAAATATAAATCTTGGGGATTCTTGGACTATTGCATCTAAACACCTCGATCAACTTTGGAGACGATTAAACCGTGATCCCAAATTAAAGGTTCTTTATACTCAATTTATTGAAGAGTATCTTGCATTTGGTCATATGGAAGAATTATTAAATATTGACGAATTTACATCTGATGATGAATCCTTTCTTCCTCATCATGGTGCACTTAGATCCGGAAATCGTGCTCGTCCTTTAAGAGTAGTGTTCAAAGAGTCTAAAAAAACAGATCTAAATATTTCTCTGATGATGTTCTCAGTAAGGGAGGTGTTATACATGGGGATTTTCTTTCCATCAGGCTTCGTGCTCGAAAACATGCTTATTTCTTCAGCTACGACATCCGTCATATGTTTAGGCAAATTGAAATAAATTCCTAAGAAAGACAATTTAAAAAAATCCTCTGGAAACAGGTTACCAATGCACCTGTCAAATTTATAAATTTAAAACATTTACTTACGGTACAACACCTGCATGTTACATATTTACGCGAGTGTTAAAACAACTTGCAATTGATAAGGAAAATAACTTTCCCATCGCAGCTAACATCGTTCGACAAGACGTGTATTTAGATGATATTTTAACTGAATGTACAAATTTGAAAGAACATAAATTACTTAAGTCAGAACTTGTGCAGCTATTTGAAAGTGAAAGAATGTCTCGGCCAAATGTTGTTTCTCGCATTCAAACAGTGATTTGCCAGATCTTCAGTTTGATCAATTGTCTGAAGAAGACACTGTGAAAACTCTAGGTGTTTTGCTTAAACAATTAATGTCTATCCTGCCAGGGGTGGATTAGCGATGAGCTAAGCTTAATAAATGCCCCTAGATTCAAAGCACGATTAGTGTCAGATAAAAACCTATTTTGATAAACCTCTTTGAATTTATGATAGTGCAAAAAGAAGTATTTCACATTTGATACCAATTTAGTCTCATTACAGGATGTAAGGTTTGATTTATTAACGTCCCACAGACGCGGGTAATGGGCCTCATAATTGTGAACCGCGGTCAAATATCGAAGTTGACACCTTCTTCTCCTAACTTCCACCATTGAGAGTAGGTTAAGCATCAAAAGACATCAGTCCCGGCTACACGGCGGGTCTTTAGTGACATCAAGGCTCGAACCCACAACTCTATGAAAACCGCCGGCAGCGAGTCTAAGACCATGACCACTAAACTACCGCGGCCACATGAGAGGATGCAATAAATTCAAGAATGTAATGCACAGAAATTAAAATAACAAAAGTCTGAATAATTGAAATTTTTTAAACTCGATAGAGCAGAAGAAAAAACTATACTTATTTTTTATTGACACCCTCTCAACTGTTAAATTACACCGGATTTAATTTTCATATCTGTTAAAGATGATACCTTATATTTAGAACTCGTATTTTTAAGCATTAAATCCCGTTATTGGAAAGACATATTTAGTCAACAGGCTTAAATATCTATTCCAATTTCAATTAAAAATGTTGCAGATTAAGTTTTCCTTTTGAAAACCTTTATATTTTTTCAAATGAATTGTTTATTTTATGTATTTATAAACTAAATTTTTTAAAAAATAAATATGATCTAAATTAGACTAAAAATTATGTGTTAAATAATAGGTGAATTGTTACATCAGTAGTGTAATCAATAACTGAGCATCGAAACTGATTAATCAACCAAAAGGATTGATATTTTTCTCAAATATTATTCCGTTTCGCAGTATATGCTACAATGTTCACAAAAATACGGAGGCTACCTTGAGGGATGGATTTTAAAAGAGGGGGAAAAAGTAGAGAATGAAGTTGACATTCGAGCGCTTATTGGCCTTCAATTGAATTTATTCTACAAAGAATTGAAAATTTCACCCGCAAACACTCGTGTGGACAACTCGTCGTTTGGCGATGAAAAAGCTTCAACGGTACGGCTACTCCTACAGAATGGGGAGGCGAGACAGAAGCTTCAACGGTACGGCTACTCCTACAGAATGGGGAGGCGAGACAGAAGCTTCCTGCACCTCATATGTTCGACATCCCTTTTTTTCAATAATCGCCCGCTTTTACGCTCTCGAGTCTACTCTGATCTTTATTAACACAAGGTCTTAAAAAACAGTTCATTGACGCTGAACAGCTGGTTACATAATAAAAGTATATATTTATTGTATAATCAATCCATATATTTATTTTTAATATTTAAATTAAATATTTTAATCAACATTTATTGTAAAGAAATAAAAGTTTATTAAATCATTTTCATCAATAATTATTGTTGACTTTAATTTGGGTTATTTTATGTTTATATGCGGAAGAGAACGGAAATGAAATGTTAGTAACAGGGAATCAGAACAAATAATACAAATTATATTTCCGTACTAAATAAGTTGAATCTTTTTTTTAATTATTGAAAATAGAATTTTGATTTAATAAAATATTGTACAAAACAATATTAAGAAGTAAAATCTAATCAGAGTTGAAGAGACAAAATAACTTTGCTCAGAGAAAATTCCAAAATTTTCGAAGAACTTGTTATGAAAGTTATTTTAAATTAATATTTTATTTTTCAATAGTTAATATCATGTAATCTTATCCTAATCATGTTTCCTAACAATTTGTTGAGAACATTCTTGCTTTACTAATCACGATAGAAATATAACTCAAATTACACGAAGTTTAAAATGTCTTGAATTTGTTATAAGCACTTTATTTAAACAGAAATATTTTGGCATTTTTTGCTTAGAAATTCCTCCCCTCCAGAAATATGTGATTAAATAGTTGCTTAATAAATATCACAGTAAGTAAATTTCAATTGCGAAGGATAACTAAAAATTAAAATAATTTCAATTTGTTAAAATATAAATTTACTCTTTTTAATTCTCTTCTTTAATTATCACTGATTCATATCTTATTTGAATTGTGTATACGGTAATCATTATTCGTTATTTTTATTCATAGAATGTAGATATAATGAATAATTTTACAGAAAGAATTGTGCAGATTTCATAAAAAAATTTATAGATTTTTGCATTTCTCTATTATTTTTTAAAAATTATGTACACATGTATTATTAAACTAAACAACTTTCTTGAAGATTTTGTACTCGGAGTGTGGCATACACCATGAAATTAAATGCATTATTAATTATATATATATTTTTAATTTTTGATTTTTAGGTATTTTGTGTCAAGAAATCATTTATATTTAATGGATATAATGATATAATATACATATTGTTATTTCATATTCATTTATAGTATTATAATACATATTTTAAGTATTACAGTAACATTTGTACCATTTTTCAATCTTAAACCTTAGTAGTCTGTGAGTTATGACACTAGTTATGTATTCCTTAAACTATTTTTCCCTTTTTCGATTATTTACTGATAATTTATTGATTTTAATACTTCTATTTTTAATTTTTCTATCTAATTTTTCTTGAATACTGCTGTAAATATTTTGTTGTTGTTCTTATATTTGTAAGTATTTTCTGCAAATTTTGCTAGTAAACTTTGGTTTTTGATCTGATTTTGCTATACATATTTATATATTTTATTATACATATTTTATTTAAGCATTCTTGATGTTTTATTCCTAAATTTTGTTCTTCTTATGTGTATATTCTAATCTTGATTATATTTTATTGAAATTATTTTCTATTCATTCCATTTTTCATCAGAAGCTTTTGGATTATTCGGAGCATTTCTTAAGAAATATTTGTCCTTTTTTTCCAATAAAAACGTTTAAAAAAGTTTCCTTATCATACATTTAAGAATTAATGTTTATTATAAGGAAATTTTTCAATGGAAAAGAAAGAACGCATTATAAATACACAATGATTACGATGAAAGAGGAAACAAACGTCGTGAGCCAATCATCCGGAACGGAGATTTCCTCCTTTGGAGAGAAATTTCAGAAAGGTGTCGCAGCCTTGTCTTCCAGCTTAAGGATCCAATTCATTCGTAAGAGAAATGTAATAAATTATTATTCTTTATATGTTTACAGGAAATATGACGAGATCAGGTGAAAATAGGATTTATTATCTATTTTTTTTAAGTTAGCTTCAATTATTTTTGAGAGATATAGTTAAAATATCGATTATAAAAGCAAATGGGATTCTCAGTTCCCCACTGGATCAAATGATGAAACAAACAATCAAGTGATTTCCCCCCCCCCCCGAATCTCAATGTAATATATGTATAAGCTGCTTGCTATTTCGTTTGAACCCACAACTTGCCTGTTTCAACTTTAATTATCATTATTAATTTCAACAAATTACATATATTTCACTAGAGATATTTCTGGGGTTCATTTTTAAATACTCTAAAAAGCACAAAATTACTGAAGTGATCAACTGTTCTACAATGATTCTCAAAATAAATCGTACAGAGCATCGTAAAGCGATTTTCAGAAGCTCAACAGTTTTTCACTCACTCGTCTTAATTTTCTCATTAAAGGAAATTAATTACAGGTAGAAAACTTTTCTATTTTAAAAATTATCGTAATACCGAACATTTAGATTTATCTTTTAACTATCGAAATTTCTCTAAGGTAATTGTGATGGACATTCGCCGCTTTTTTTGTTCGAAATTCTACTTAATTTTGAACATGAGCCTTTGAAGTGTTGATTGTCTGATTGAAATTGAAAACGAGCATTCAGATGTATGCATCGTGAGACACACCCTAATTACACCCAGAGAAGCAAAGGTTTGAAGTGACTGGCTTAGCAAATCTGTAAATAATATTCGTTATCTCGCAAGTACTTGCAATATTTTTTTTATCATATAACGTTACATATTATCTTACAAAACTAAGTAAGTCAAAAATAAACAAACCCTAAGTTTCAATTCAATATTCTCTTGCATGTCGCAATTCAAAAGAAGGCTTCAATTTAGAATTGATTCTCCTTACTAATTTCTAATGGGTCAGAGGTTTATAACTAGTTATAAACACATTGATTCCAAAAGTAAAAAAACAATATCTGGAAAATTAAAAGAACATACAACCCAGATGTAAATGTAAGTGCAGAGGCGAGTATAGAATTCTCCGATAAAATATTTTCAGCAGCGCATATGTAAAAGTTTTAACATCGATCGTAAAGAAACATTAAATCAGATTTAAGAAATTTGAATTCGTTTTTGTTGAAAGGAATATTTTGCTTTCGACTGCTCTTTAACAGTGTTCACATAAAATGCGAAATATAGAAAATGTAATTCATCGTCAAGTTGAGAAAAAATAACAATCGTTTTTAACACTTAATACAAAACTGAGTATTTATTTTGCCAATATGAATTATCCATATATTTTTAATGCCAAAATATCATTACAAATGGCGATGACACCTACATCATCAAATCTGGTATAAAATTACAATCAATTCTTCAGAAAACTATTGATAATCTTGAACAAAAACTACAGTAATTAAAACCAACCTTGAAATTATCAATTTCTCGAAATTTATGGAATGGTATAATTTCGAAGATGTTTTCATATTCATAGATATTGAGGATGTTTTCATATTCATAAATATTGAGGATGTTTTCATATTCATAGATATTGAGGATGTTTTCATATTCATATGTAATTTGCATTGATGATTTGATTATTTTTGAAAAAAATAATTTATTTAAACAAAATGTTACTACTAAATAATTTCATCCAGATTTCATTAACTTATTGAAAACTATTTAAAATCTCAACCAAACTTGAATTACTCGATTTAGATTTATAGATTGTTGTTAATAAACTAATTAGCGATATATATGATTAAAAAGAAGGTTATGAATTCCATATAATTAAAATTCCTTTTTGGAACAGGAATTTGCATGCATCTATTTATATAAATATTATGTTAACTTTTTTATTGTATAGTAACAGTTTAACCATACATAAAATAAGGGAGTTCAACAATATATTAAAAAAATCATCGGTAATTGTTTGGAACATGATTATTCCACATGTTTGTGAGTTTCTTAGAAACTTAAATGTATGTTAAATGTATTGATTGGTCTATTTTTATATCCATTGCAGAACAATAGGTCCAAAAATTAAGCAAGTTATTAGTCTAAATGTGAAGATTAAAATTTCTCTTAGAATTTACAATTTTTATACAGTTAGCTACATTTTACTCTTTTACAAACTCCATTATTTTACGCAAAAAAGAACAACAACTAATAACCAATTAGCTATCGACCGTTTGAATATTTTTTGCCTTTTTGGTAGTGATGATATTTTGCTTTTTAATTTTTAATATCCACTTCAAAAACCATTGTTTTGTTGAAGTCTATTTCATGTATCTGCTCTTAATATTATACCTTCATTTATTTGAATTTTCGTATATAATATTTTACATTAATTTTGTTACTGTTTGATCTTGCAGCGTTTTCTTTCTTTTTTCTTTCGATAATGTACTCTTTCGCCAAGAAGGAAGGTTGAAAATCCTTAAACTAAAATCCCGTATTTTCGGTCCGCAGGCCGAAATTCGTTTTGAACTTGCTGAGTTCAACTTCTCTACATTGATTCATTTTTTCATCTTTTTGTTTTGTTTTGATATGGATTTCTGATTAACTAAGGTATCAGAATCTCTCTCTCTCTCTCTCTGTATATATATACATATAATTACAAGGATCTTGTAACGCAACGAAATTACAAACACAATGAAAAAAATTGTTCAAATACATAAGTAATATCAAAGCAAATATTTATCCATCACATATTTGATTCGGGGATTCTACTATGCATTTCGTAGCAGTTCATTTGTAAATTTGTCAATTAAAAACGAATATAAATATAATAAACTAGAATATAATCGAAAATAATTTTAATTCTGGAAAATATTTTTGTCTCAGTTTTTAAATAGTAAACTAAATGAAGTTTATTCTTTTTCAGTATTTCACTCGAGCTATTTCCTCGCATTTTCATTCTGAGTCTCATAATCTATTTACTAAAATTAGCGTCTCATATTTTTGCGTTCCATGGATACTTTTATAATAAGAAAGAAAATTATTTTTTAAAAATAATTGATGAGCATAACTGAAAAACTGGTCAATAAGAAAGCCTTTTTGACTCGAAATTATTTTTATTATTGCATAATTCAAAATTGGTATTGGAAATAAATTTTTAAACATACTAGTTCTAAAGTTTTTATTAAAGTTTATGAGAATTATTATTATTTTTTTATTAATATAAATTAATCTTATAAAGAATTTAATTTAAATTTGTTAAATTATTTTGAATTTATAATTGAAATTAGGTTTTTTTTTGTCATGAATATTTACAACATTTCAAACATTTCAAGAATTTTGAAATTTTCTAGTATTCTCTTCGCGAACTCGACCGGACAAGAGCTCGCGAAGCAGACGCTATTTCAACCTGTCGGTGTTCAAACGCTGGAAAGGATGTAAAATTATAAGCATAAAGTAGTTAATATAATATGTCAAACAACAAAAAAGATATCGTTTACTGTTTCTTCTGATTCGGAAGATCGACGCAGTCTCTGTCAAGAATAAATTTTATTCTTTGAGAATATAGTACTAAACACTTAAACCACAAAATATTCTTCTACTGTTCTTTTAGAATTCACAGGTTGAGGAAAACATTCCCTTTGTTGATGTATTTTTATTGTTAGAATTTTTTCATAATCTACCGTGAGATATTCTTAGTAGAAAATTATATGTGTCTGAGCACCAACTATAAGTGTCGAAAATGCTTTAAGCTTTTAAAAAAAAAAGTATTTTTTTAGTCACACATAATAGGGATAAATTTTGAAATGTTTAATTCTACATTTTAGATTTTTGTCTTTTACGTTTCGCCTTAATTATTTCCTTAAAAAGCCCTGCATGGAGAAAGCTTCAAGTGTTCAGGACATGCGATCCATGGCACTCCAATAAAGTAAGCAAACATCACCTCTAAGTTGTAGTATGGGGTCAAGACCCGGGCAAACGAAAAAGTGTTCTCTATTCACAGTCAAGAGTTTGTGTGAGATACCAGATGTTTATGGGTTCAGTTCTTTTTGAGCCACATGTGACAACATTTTTTTTAAAAAAAATCCTTTTGATAATTTGAACTTTTTCGAGATTCTGTGTGTATATCTACACTATTGAAAACATGGAGATTTCATAAGTTTGCTGCAGTGAAAAAAAATCAATGATTTGACGTTGACCAGGATTGGTTTTTTTTCCATGGAAGGTATAAAATAATGAGGTTCAGTATTATTTATAATATGAAAATAATTACTTTAAGTTAGCTAAGCTTAATTTTTTTTTCATATTTCTAGTGATTTCAAGAAAATTTTTGCGTTTTAAAATTCTTTCTTAATAAGTTTGTTAATGACAATGATAATTATAGTATCACTTACTAGATTTTTTTCAACATATGTAAAAAATATTTATTTTTCAAAAGTTATTTTCTTTCACTATGTTAAGGTACATTGAGGCTCTATTTAAATATTACAACTATGCAGACCATATGTTGAGAGAAAACATTCAAAATAAACCTCAACAAAAAATAATTATTATCAACTATGTACGAAACGAGAATCAGAGATTAAAATGATCCATTTAATATATGAGAAACAAAACAAATAAATATATTGTCGTCTTGATTTATAAACTCGCAAAACAAATTATCATAAATATTATTTAAAAATATTTGTATGAATTTCATCTGAGCTAGGGATTTACTTATTAAAGATTTTTATTAATTAAACTTATTAAAGATTTAATTAAAGATTTTCATTAATTTAGAAAAGCAGAGAGATAAAAACAATGCCTTTGTAACGAAATAAATATTGAAAAAAAAATGTTTTTAAAAACTCTTCTTTTGAAAAAAAATGATGTTAACATTTACTTATCACGAGCGAAAGAAGTGTTCATATCAAACAATATTTAAGTCATCTAGAGAAGGTTTTATAATAGTAAGGATAATAGCGATTTTTTAATAGCGATTCAAAAATATTGCAGCGTGATAGAATTATTTCTCTAGACCTATGCTCACAAACACAATTCTGAATTGAAACTTTTATTTCTTAAGTAATTCTACTTTTATTTTTTGCGTAGGTCACTAATAAACTTGTTAATCATTTCTTCAGTTTGAATGAATGAAGTTTCTTATAAGTGTCCGTAAAATACTTTCCTACAAAAGCTGCGGATGTCAGTAATGTTAAAATCAAATTAAAAAAAAAAGAAACAGTGTTATAACACACACTTTCGAAACGTCTTTTTTAATTTATGTCTCGGCAAATATAATTCAAACATTGAGATGACATCTCTTTTATGAAATATTTCTTAATTTTGGCTTAATCGTATAAAGTCGCGCCGTCAATGCTAAAAAAATGAGAATTTCGGAAGATTAATTTAATGACACGAACAATGGAATTTAACATAAAATTCATTATTAATATTGAATAGTTTGTCTAAGTTTGTGATAATCAAAAAGTTATTGAGGAAATTACAAAACTAAAAAAAGCGTTAGCGACTCAATAATTCCCTAAACTTTTATTTCAATGTTACTTTATTGAATGTTTTAAAGTACTCGTATATTCGCACTGAGGTTTTTAAAAGATTTTCAATCTTTAAATTGACTTTTATGACTATTCATGTTTATTTTTCAAGTAGTACATAATTATTTTCTAGTTAAATAAATGCAACAAATTTTAACATTTCAAAGAATATTTTATTACAGATATTTAAAAAGATTTTGTAAACAATTTCTTACTACGAAAAATAATTTATAGAAACTAATCATGGTTTATTGTTATTGATTATTTACAAATATTCTACAAAACGAGATGATGCTGGACCGGTAATACTTATTATTTTATTACTTACTTATTATTCAGTTATTACACATTTCGTACCTGCTGCAATTTCTTACTTTCTCATCGTGTTTTATGTCTTCTCCCTTTACCTACTTCATTTTACGTGATATTTCTCCGTTTTTCTTTCGATAAAAGTCATCCATAAAAGAAAATATTTTATTCATGGGCACCAATAGTAAAACAAAGTATCTGTTTGACTTCGAAATGGTTTGATGTCAACTAGCAAAGTAGACATTAAAACTGGAGGGAGGTTAAACCCAGTTTTAAAGATTCAAGAAAAGGTTATACGCATTTCCTTTATTTAACAAATCACACGAGCATTTGAAAAACACTTCATGTGGAACAACGAATAGAAATTATTTTTAATTCAGTCAATATAAAGGTGAAAATTAACAGGAAATAGCATGTCTTTTTCTATAACAAACTAGTAAGATATCAGTCTTCACGAATACATTTATTTTCTCATAAGTTATACTAACTGGTATTTCGACTTTTTAAAATAAATCACATTAGAGTAGGTTTATTTATTTACTTAGTGTGGAGATCCAATTATAAAGTAACTGCACTTATTTTATACTGCTGTGGACATAACCCACATATTTAGGAATTATATTTTGCTTGATATATAAACTCACTAGAACAGAAAGTTTGATTTTTGTTGAATTCATATTACATAAGAGACAATTTTTGGTAATGTCGTTTAATACCTTTAGTTTGTAAATGAATTGTGACAATAGGAACTCAATCCTAGTACGCTATAACTTTGGTGAGAGTATAAATGAAAACTGACTACAAGATCTAAAATAGAATCTAATGTATATAATATACAATTTTTTACTAATATGAGAATATGGTGCAGAAATTAAATTATTCATATTGCAATTTTTTCAAAATATTGAAAAATATAGGAACTTAAAAGTATGAATTCAATAGAGCTTTGGATTTCTGCTTAAAAATAGTACATTTGAAAGTACTATAGTATATATACAGGTTTGAGATACCCGAAAGAATGGAATGAGTTAAACATTAATGTTACGTGTGATCAATTGCACTGTTACCGAAAATATGTATTTTCTCTAATCCAATATGTTCTTTTAAAAATTTATAGAATTTAGACAGGCATCGATATAAAAGTCTCAGTGACTTGAGTTATGTATGACTCTCAGTTCTGAATGTACCACTTCTTTGATGTCTTCATCAACTGAAATTCTTCTTAATATACTTGATTGTGTTCATTTAGAATATTAATGAATTGTTCTTTATTCAGAAACTACTGCATAAATCCTCTCTTTCTCATAAAATGTTAATAATGAAATATAATGTTGATCGAGCTGAAAGGTTTTCTTTTTAATTTCCAGTCTAAATTAATAGTTTTAAAGTTCTGTTTCGGAGTTCAATCTACCAAGAAATCTCAAGTTTCTCCCACCTAATAATGATGATGATTTTGAAACGTTTGAATGACCTAATATTAGCTATTCCTGACAAGGAACTGTTCCTTACTTGCCATTTTGATTCATGTGTTGCTTTACAATAAATTTTCATTCCTTGAATGAAATTTCAAATGCATTTCATTGTACAGAATTGATACATATGCAATTATTTAGATTCCTTTTCATATTTTTAAGGGGTAAAAAAAGGCGGATGAGCAAATAAATAAATAAATAAAAATGAAAGTAAAAAAAGCATTTTTTTCATGTTAAATTAATACTAAGTAGAGTAGCTTTTTTCTCTATTTTATAAATAATCACAGAAACTATAGCAACTTTAATAACTATCTGTAAAGTTATTTTGATATACTAATATATTCAAACATAAATACTACATTTTGATAAAAGAAACAATCCGCCACATTTCCAGCACCATAAAAAAGAAATTAAATATCTTTCTTTGAAAACTTCCCTCTGAATTAATGCTATAGGGGGAAAGTATTTTACTCTTTTTACTAAGGCGTACGATTAAACCAAGACAGAATATTATATTGGATCTCAAATATCATTTCATGATCAAATATCATTGCAGCAATATTGTGAATCATTCAACTCATAAAAATAACTCTTACTTATTAAAATATCCCCTCGCGTTATTTAAATCATTTTTTTATCTTTTGTTTTACAGGAAATCTCTGAATTAACAAGATAAGAGTCAGAAATTTTAATGCTTTATCAAGCGAATGTAATAATAAATGTTTTCCTGACTTAATCAAATTTTTTTTAAAAAAAATAGCACTAAAAAGATAAAGCGGTATTATTAACTTAGTTTTTATTAACTCTTTCCCATTGTAAGATTAAATAGGGCTCAATTTTCATATTGTGATGAATGATGTATTGTGAATATTTAGCATTTAAATTCTCGAACCTTTTAACCATTATATTATATTACTTGAAAATGCATCTATGTGAGAAAATGCCACCAATCTTGTAACCGACAACTGCAAGTTATAAGATAGTAACTCTATCTTGTTATTCTCCCAATTCAAATTAAATATGTAGCGGAAGAAAATTTTCTCACAAGTTTTTATACTTTTACAAATCAATTAACGCGTGCATTCTTTCATGAACTTACACATTTAATTTTCTTTAAAAATTAATTTCATCTAAAGTAATTTCATTTAAATAATAATAGAAATGTTCTGTTAGTAATACGATTAATAATTGTATAAGAAATTGATCTATCATCAAAAAAAAAAAAGGCCTTGGTCACTTACTAAAATTTGATTTCATATTAGACGTACGTGTTATAATGTCCAATGGAACTGATATTTTCTAGACCAAACTGCAATTAGATAAGCAACCTCGTAGAAAATGATTTTAAAAAAAAATGAAAAATTGTAAATGATGTTGTCAGGAGCAGGTTTTGTCAAATACAAAAAAAGAGTGATCCGCTTTTAAATAAAGTCTATAAATCCTCTTAATCTCACGCTTTGTTAATTCTAAAAAGCGGAGGGTGAAATCCCCGTTCGCGCAAAAAAAGGGAAAGATTATGTCATGTATGAATGCACCGGGAATCATGTACGCGTGTTGTTGGTGAAAAGATTTAGTAGCTTTGCCTTCCCTGAGATAGGAGTTTTCCCACAACAAATGTTTAACATCCTCATTTCTATAAATTATTCACCCTCCTTCGGCTTTAATCTTCTCTTACGCGGCCTTTGTTAAGAACGAAAATTGGGGTGGAAATTAACGCGTGGAAAAAAAAAAGTTCTGATTTAGTATGCCTAGAGAAGAAAATCAAAATATCATTAGCTTCCTCGACTGAATGATATTATTCAGCGCATATTGAAAATCAATTATCTTTAGTGGTTTTGAATTTTCACTCGCTACATACACTTCAGTACAAAATAACTGTTTAATTAGTAAGAGGGGTCTCTATTAATTAATCAGTCTTCCCATTTGTTATTTCCCCCCTAAAACAAAAGTAATTTAGGAGAGATAAATAAGAATAAAGAAATATAATTTTACTCTATCTTTTTCATAGACTTTTTTTTTATAAATACATATTTCTGTATATGAACCTATGACTAAAATACATTTATATATAGTCCTCACAGAAAGTGAAACTGAAAATTTTACACCATCTAACTTATTGAATAAAAGGGGGGAATGCATCGTCTTAAAAACTTGATTGTAGTTCAAAATCACAAAGTCTTTTGCCGAGAACCCTCGTGTTGTGCTAATGTGATGTCATCTCAAAATTAAAGAATTTAAGATGTTTCATAGCGAGACTTAACTTAAGAGAAAAGTTAACCCTCCCCCACCCCAAATGTCTTTAAGAATATGTGAAAAGAGAAAACATTTGTATCAGAATGTCCTATAATTAAAATGATGCACCGTAAAAAGATATTTTTTTATATAATCGATTCAATAGATTAAATTTAGATAAGATTACGTCTAATAAGCAATTCATCTGGAAATAGAGATAAATAATACATTAGTATTAAAATTTTACAGAAACTATCACAAGGAAACAACAAAGCTTAGCTAAGATAAAATAAAATAAATGATGCAGAATTCTAAGAAATAAGAAAGTAATTGAGCCTTCAACGTACTAAAATTTTTTTTTCGAATCTCTCATTAGGTATCAAAAAGAATTGGATACCATTAAAAGCCATTGGATGTCGTGTTCTTGAAAAACCTTAAGTATTGAAATCATCTTATCGAAACATTTTGTTTCATTTACAAAGTGTTGCCAAAAAGAGGTGATAAAGCAATTCCTTTTTTAGTCGGAAATAGATTCCGATGAGGGGTCGTTTTTATACAGACGATGGTGAATCTTCATGGTATTGAAGAAATATAACTGTTTTCACCACCTAATGGAAAAGGATCAAGAATAGCAGTAATCTTCCTCGGTATCCATATCGCAATACACTCAATTTAGTGAAGATCTTTCAGGAATCAGAGTTTGCTTTATTTTTTTTTAATAAACGAAAATCAAAAAGAGCATGAAAATTTAAAAAAATCGGACAGAAAACGTATTGGGTACAAGCGATACAAATCAAGGCTAAAACGGTAAAATAAAATTGGTAATAAGTGGACAAAAATTCTATGGAGAACTTACACCAGTATTGAGTTGAGATTGGTTAATTATAAAAAGAAGTTGTTTGGTGGAACAGAATAATGCATTCCTTCCCCCCGTGGAATGTTAAAATGGATGCAATTTAGTTCTGTTATCACCATTTCTGTATAACATGTCCACATAATGCGTATACATCCTATTTCATGCAACTTAGTAATACGTATCAATTCTGGTTAACTCTCTGATGTGATTTCATCAGGTTCTTGTCTAAACAAGTATTCTCATATAAATCTTTGAAATTATTCTATTGCCCTGAAGGAAATTTTATTTTTAACTTTTGAATAGTGTATTATTGTATTTTACAGTCAGAAAATGATATCCAATTTACAGCATCAAGTGCTCTTGCAACTCTACTTCATATTAAATATTTCTGTATGGTCTTCAATTATATGATCATAATCTAATTACGATATAGTTTTTCTTCGCGCTTAAATGTTAAAGAACAAAGTGTATATAAATGTTGCAATATTTTCTCGTCATGTTAGAAATTAAATATTACTATATTTTCAATTTCAAAACTGCAAAATAAATTTTATTATTTTTTCCTTAAATTTTTAATATAAATCATGCAACTGGAATGTATTTTCTAACCAGTAATGTTTCCAATATAATTGATCATTGGTTCCCAACCCTTAACGGAATCACCTTGATTTTTTTTTGAGGGGGTCACTGTTTATCAATTTTAAAAACAAAAATTAAATTTCAAAATTTAAAAACAGGAGTCAAAAGTTAAAAATATAATGAATCATAAAGATGATTATATTTGAGATAGAAATGCAATCGATTTCAACTTGTATTTAATTTATGATGAAGTAATGGATATTGTTCATATGCTCAAACGTTCCCCTGTTGGATGTGCGATTTCGTGTATACATAAAAAAAACTCATGGAGTATACCAGAAAAATTCATGGAGTTTTGGAACAGTTACGAAAGCACTATTAACAAAAACGCAAATCTTAGTAAAAAAAAAAAAAAAATAGCGTACGTGAAAAAACTACTCTTAGTGGTTATAAATAATTCAGTGAATTTATAAGACAAAAACTGTTTTGAGTTTGTAAAAACTTTCATTATTTTTAATAAGTTATTGAATTTAGAGCCAGTAAAGAGTTAAAATAATGTACTGTATAATGTTTGGAAATAGAAGTACGGAATCTGGGTGCGCAAGGTGTTACAAAAAGTCAGTTATTAATGCCTGTGTTGTTAAAATTTATTCTAAGATTTAATCGAAGGAAAAATCAAAAAAAAAAAAAAAAACACGTGTTATATATTTATTATATTTCATTAAAAAATGAAATAAATTATAGTGAAGCGTCTAATTTTTTGTGATTCAATGGGAAAAAAAATACTTCTATCTCCATGTTTCTTACATATTCGACAGTAAAATGTTTTCAAGAAGTCTACCCACAACAACTAGTTTTATTGCCGTCAATAATCGTCTTTCTGATAAATTTACTTCTTCTGAGAAAAAAAATGAAAAATGCTTCTCAAGGGAAAAAAATGCATTATCGTGTTCACTATTTTATAAGAAATATTTCGGTTATATCATAAAAGAACAAAATATATATATGTAATTTTAAATATTTGATCAATACAATATTTTTCTTATAAAAATGCAACAAATAATTTTGTACAGCTTTCGTTTTGGTACGATCAGAAGAAATTTGGACGCAATTTCAGATTCTAGTCATACGTGTCGATATAGTTTTGATAAACAATCACGTGATACGTAACGATGATGGTATTTTGCAGTGAGGATGGTAGTTTCAAGATGGTGTTGACTTTCGAATCTATCTGTTCTTTTTGTATTTCACAATCATTTTTTTTATTTCATGATAATCTTACTTTTTATTTTCCAAGCAAGGATTAAAAATAAATTAAACTGCATTTGTAAAATTTTCAAAATACTTTGAAAAATTTAAAATGTCAATGTGTTGATTCTTTTCTCGTCTTCCTTTCATTAGCATTCATTTTCAACTAATTGCGTGATTTTATCAATGTATCACAATACACATCAATATCTATACTTTAGCGCTTTTCAAAAATTTCAATATTTTATACATAGTGTCTGGCGGATGGGAAGGGGGGTCGCAAACATTATTAAAAATTCGGAAAAAGGTCGTGGCTGGAAAAGGTCTGGAATCACTGTTATAGGTAGTAATTTTCTTTATGTATATTACCAGATTCATTAAATTAGATGACTTTACCGTTTATCTCGTATTAAATGTGAAGTCATATCCAATGAAAAGTGTGGCAATTGATAAAACGCGTGTTTCTTTTTGTTTTTGATGAAGTGATTAAGAGAAATAATAAGGTTAGCGTTTGCTGCAATTCAATGGAATTATGTTCTCTGTTTCCCAAGTTCAACTTTGCATTTCTGTGATAAGAGTTACTAAAAGAAATATTAAATATAGTATTAGTTCTTTTCGCGAGTAAGAATCGGATGTGTTCATTTAGTGTGAATCGTCTGCGAAATAACTCCAGATTTCGCATTCTTCATTTCAGATATATGCACAGAAAAGGTTTTCAATCATTAGTTCATAAATAGTTCAATTTTTTTTTATGCATATGAGATAAAGAAAATTGTTTTGGTAATATTTGATAATCTTCGCAAGCTCGAGGATTGTTTCTTGTGATCCTTATTCTTATAAAATTCCTAGTTTAAACCTTAAACATTTTGAATTCAAAGCAATTAAGATATAGCACCAGTTTTCTTAGAAACATCATTCGTCGAATTTGTTTCTCCCCCACCCCATATTGCATTATATTAAATGACACCTATAGAAGTAAGTAAATTTATTTATAATGTATATCTATTATTATTTTTCATTCCTTAATTATACTAAAAATGGTTTAAGTTAGTAATTAATACAAATAATGTAATATGTCGAATTAATTTTCGTCATATATATATAATATGTAACACTGTATTTCTTTCTAAATACCTTCTATTGTTTAGTGAAGAGCAAGAGCCTACTTTTGAGCGGTTTCAGGTTCGAAAGAGAGAGTGCAACAGCTTCCTAAATTGGAAGTAATGAGTGAAGGGATGAGAGAATAAGTCTGGGCGGCGGGATGCCACGTGTGAGGTGTTGCCATTACTGCTAAGTGTGAAGATGAGTTGCACATTTTTATGCTGGAGATGAAATTTGAAGAAAGTTGTTATTGATAAAATTCTGCAGTTCGAAGGTTGTTGAGAACAAAATTCATGTCGGAAGAGTTCCGATTTTTTTCTTGGAAAAAGCATATATTGAAAGGATGAAATACTTCCAAACCTTTCGCTCCTGCATTCGAAACGAACTTCCCTTCCTCCCATTCCAGTCACGTGTCTGGCCACGTCACTCTCCCATCTCCCATTCAACCCCTCACCTGTGTTCGCCAGAGTGGGAACTCCCCTCCTTCTCCCCACTCCCGACCGGTTTGTCCAAACTGAAACTCCATTCTGTTTCACATTTTCCGACTCAACCCCCTTTTAACAGAAATCCTTGTTCTGGGTGTTTGGTTTGCACTTTTAAGTGATTGCCCAAATTGATTGAAAAAGTTAATTTTAAGTTTGAGTATGTGAATAAAATGTAGGAACATAGCAAATGTGTGTATTTGTTTGTATTGAATATTTTGCATGCGTGAAAAAAATGAATAGAATTCAGAATAAAACAAATCATTAGTATCGGATAAAGGCGAGCATCATAAAAAAAAAAAGAATAAATAGTGGGAGAAATTGAGGAGAGCGAGATAGAAGGAAGAAACCACCGGGGTAGAAAGCGAAAGAGAACAGGAGGAGAGGAAACTTTTGGAGAGAGAGCGAGATGCTTTCAGAGTAGTCGATCGTTGGGAGAAATCAAATGCTTTGCAAACAGCGGAAAAGATCTGTGTGTGTGTTTTTTTTTGTGAGTGAGATGGGTTTACTGGATGAAATATTTTTGTACTTTGGTTGTCGGGTTGTTGAGGTGCACTATTGTACAGAAACTATGATAAATGGATAGGAATTTCTTTATTCAGAAGGGCATTTGTTGGTACCAAACCTTTTTGGTGATACTTTTTAATTGATTGGCAAACCTTACAATGTTTTGCATAATCACTTATTTCTTTAGTTACATCCTTCTAATAATATTGTGTCAATATTAAGCTCATGATTTTTTTATAACTTTTTTTTATATTTTATGATTTATAATTCCTGTAAATTTTCCGCTCCCCAAGCATATTTTGATATTCAATTGAATTCCAAAATGATTGAGTTTTTTTTTCAGGAAATTCTTTTCGTAAAGAAAAAGGAACAACAATTTCAAAGATGCCTTTTTTTACTGATAGTCCAGATATCACTAATTTCAGTGTATTTGAGATCATTTGCGTTTCAGTCACAAGCGAAATTTTAATACCACAAGACTTTTGTTGATAATGGGACGCAAAATTAATGAAAATGATTTAAATGCGATAAAATGGCATACAGATGTAAAATGTAAAGTTTTCTACATGCAAAGTAGTCTGACTATAAAAACTTTTCATATATTCAAAAGAAATATAAAATAGGAAAAAAACATGTGTGACACAATTTTAAGGCCATAAATGGGGGAAAAAAAAGGAAAAATGACCTCAATACTTTGATAAACCACAATGATTCATGATCGCATCAAACAATCGAGTACTCATTGAAGCAACCAGTTTATGAAACATTTACTGGTATGTTGCTCAACTCGTTTAAATTCAACACTTTTGATTGGGGAATGCTGTGGTACAAGTGAGCATTACTAAAAATGCTCCGAACTAAATATCCCAATATATTCTCAGTGGGGTTTATATTTGGTCTCCCGACTAGAAAATCCATCCTAGATATTCCATTCGCTAATACCAATGCAGCTGTTGAATTAGAATGATGTACAGATGCATTGTTTTGAAGAAATATCGAATGTTGACTACAGATAATTGGTGACATAGGTAGTAAACGTTCCCCAAGCATATTTTGATATTCAATTGAATTCATTCGACCGTTTACGAAAGCAACATCCATTTGGCCATCATATCCGAAAGAAGGCCATACCATTACAGAACCACCTCTATACTGACTTCGAGTTAAAAGATGTGCATCATTCTTAAATGATGCCAATAATAATTTATCTCATCAAAATCATCCATGTTAAAAAAATTTTTTTCATTTGATAAAATTACAGTTTCCATTTATCAGTCAAATAATTTAAATTCTAGCAAACCCTAAGCAAGCCTGTTTGGTGACAGGTAATTTTCGGACCGTTTCTTCCAAAAGAAACAAAAAACAAAATTGACTTTTAACCGACGTTGAATTATCCACACGTGACTTCTCAGTAGAAGTTCACGGGAAATTTATCTAGGAAACATTCTTTTTTACACCGAGCTTTACATAAAATAATTCATATTCTCAAACCGATATCAATTTTTCGTTTCCAGTGTGTTGTTTTGGAACCATAATTGCAAAGATCTGTTCAGATAATCAGTCGCATATGTTTTCGTTTGTCTATTGCACAAGTATTTCTCTTCCTCTCTAATCAGGTGAACTTTTTTTAAATTGATCAATAGCTCTATGTCCATATAATATTAATCGACTTTTCTTACCAATTTCTGAAAGAAAAAAATGGATTTTCAGAAAAGTTCTCCTTTACGTTTTATGTAATAATCTGTAAGAAAAATTGTTGAAAGGCTCACCAAAACCAACTTCCAGGTGCGAAATAATATGAGAACATAAGATTATATCCTATTCTCGTATGTGCTTATATTTAGACTTTACAGCTGTTGTTTTCTGATAAACCCTTGAATTACTATACTCTGCTCATTAGTTGAGGAACATTACCCCTTTGAAGCTTCATACCCTAGAAATTTAATTATTGTTTTATCAAATTTGCATTCAGATATTCTTAACTATATGTTCCTTTTCAGCAGATTTTAAAATTTATTTTAAAGGTTGTACATGAGTTTCGCAACTATCTAAATGTATATTATAATATCACCAATACATTTAGATCAAAATTTATGTGATTCTGTTTTAAAATTTATTAATAGTTCTCTGGACGACATTGAGTGTATTTTTCCATCTAAATGGTAGTTTCTGTCGCTCATAATTTCACAATTTGTTGTGATTGCAAATTTTTCAGTATTACTATCATTAATTTTAATATGCCAATATCCTGACGTTAAATCAAATACAAAAAAATATTGAACCTTTGTTAACTGATCTAATAAGGCACCTATTCTTAGAACCTATTCTTAAATCTATTTTTGTGTTTTGATATAATTTTCGAACTAAATGTACATTCATGTTTTTTTTTACCTTCACCATTTTTTATAATTAATGTTACAGGGGCAGCTTAAAGAATATGTGATGGTTTTATAGTATTTCTTTCTAAAAGTCTCTATATATTAGTCTCAATTTTTTTTTTATTCTGAGGAGAAGTACGATGTGGAGTAAGGATACTGGCAATTCAGAAAAATAACACCTTTCGGAGCAGACGACTTTTTTCAACCTCAAAATGGCCTTCTGAAAAAAATATATGAGAAATTGCCTAGCAAAGAATCTAAACTTTCTGTTTCAGTATTCTATAGTGATTTATGCTTTTGAATTGCATTGTGAATTTTCCTCCTTAGGCACTTTGCACCTTACCGAGCTAGATGGATACATCAAATTCCTTCTTTTGGAAGTTCCAAATGTTTCGTCATACATAACAATCACAGTGTTATAACAATCGAATATAATAATTTTTATAATATGATCTTTTGTTAGTAGCAGGAAAAAATTTTGTAACAAATAATTCAACATTTTCCAAAACATCAAGAGTAAAATGACTAATTTCAATTTTATTACATTTCTAGACATCATTAAAATTATTTGTATCGAGCCCTTGTTGATTCATACTTATATTGATAATATTAGAAGTTTGGTCTATATACTTATATAAATTTTGCAGTTTAAGAAGGTAAATATAATTAAATATTTTACAGGTTATAAATTTGGAGTTAATATAAAATTGTTTATTATTAATCCTTATGTAACTTTACTTCTGTAACTATTACAAATATTATATTTAATTATTTTTTTAAAATTATAGTTGTTGCTTAAAACTTGTTAACCCTTAGTTTTATTATTCCTAAAAAATATTATCTATTAATATCAGTATTGTCATATTTGCCAACATAATAACTTTAACAGAAAATCCTTGTTTTATAGTTCCTTTTCGGGGTCTAGTTAACTCATACTCAAAAAAATATTATACTCTGGCTAACTTATGACTTAACGTTAAAGTTGCATGAATTTCCAATACTACCAGTACTCTAAACCACTTTTCTAAAGTCCATCGTAAATCTATGTACTATAACCTAATAAGACTATAATTCAAGAAGTGAGTATTTATCTTTAATTAAATAAAACTCAACTCAACTAATTACATAAACAATTTTTAGAAAATCTAAGAATGCTGTAAATATTTAATTTCCTAAAAATATACCCTAACTTTTTAAAAAACAAAATTTCAAAGTCTTTGAAACGCTAAAATTCCCAAAATATCGAACATACTCACTAAACAAATATAAGCAAAATTTCAGAATTGAAAAACAATCCAATAGCGATAAGAAACTAAAAAAAACCCTTTAAAACACTGTAAATTACAATTGAACTACAGAAGCACATTGAAGCAAAATATACACTTCAATACAAAGAATAATATAAATGGAATTATACATTGAAAAAATATAACTAAAATTAAGGTAAATATTAATAGTTTGAAACTATTTTTAAAAAGCAAAAAAAAAAAAAAAAAAAAAAGGAAAATGTCTAAACAACTGATTAGTTAAAATTAAGGTTTTAAAATATATTATCTAATTGAAGCTTTGATTAATTTCCAAACTATGAAAACTTCACTTAATACATAAAATAGCAAGTAGGAAAAGTTATTACAACTGAAGTAAGCACGAAAGTAATATAAAACAAATTAAGTTTCTAGATTATAAATACCAATCAATATAAGACTATTTTTAAAAATCCAGATTTATTTTAAAAATGAAAATAAAAATGAGAAAAATAGAAAAATGTAGAAATCATAGAATATATAAATGGATTTAGAATATCTATACAGCATAAAATTGACTAATAAAGCTATTTAATGCAAGAAATAAACAAACCGTGTCAAATTACCAATTTTCAGAGAAAATGCAAAGTATCTAAAGCTGCCATAATATTGTGTAAAAATATTTATGAATAAGTAAAATCGAGTACAGCAAAAATGTATTACACAAAGAAAACAAAGAAAGTAAAATCTATCTTTAGATACAAGTAGTTGCATTGCCAAAATTAAATAATAATATAAAACACAAAAATTAAGAAAAAATGATTTTAAATTAAAGATTAAAGTAAAAAAATACAATTATGAAATAATAACAAACAAAACTCTAAGAGAGAAAATAAGAAGAGACAGAGAAAATATAGAAAAAATATTTTCAGAAAAAAATTATTTTAAAAACAATAATGCTAATAATTACTCAAAAATATCAATAGTTTAAAAATAATTCAGAGCAAAGAAAATTTAAATACTGAACTTTTAAAAAAATCCAACTAAAAATTGTTAAAAAAAAAAAAAATAAAAAAAAAAAAAAAAACAATAATATTGTCCTCTAAATTGCCATTTTCAACTGAGTGATATTTTATTGTTCCATAGACATCGATCCAGGAATGATCCACTGGAAACAGCAAATTGTTAAACACATAGGTGTTAAACATACAAACTTTTGATTCTCTTTCTCTCTCTCTCTCTGTATATACGTTATATTTCCTGAAGCTTTTCAACGCAATCGAATAAGTTTAATTATTTCGATTTTCCTTTTGTGGAACATTACATGCATGAATTCAAAAACAAAACAAATAAAAAAATAAAGTAAAATAAAAAAAAAAATGCTGGTACTTAAAATAGAAGACATCAAAGTTTTTTCTCTTGATGGACTGAAAAAGTCCGACAAGTGATTAAATATTCAAGAAGTTTTGTGAAAACAAGTCTGTTTTTGACAGCAAGAAGAAAATATTCTCACATCTAATTCTATGTGTATTAGAGGATGGGCTTTGTAGTTTCTTCAAGTGGAAGGACGGGGCCTTAATGCGCAATTAGCTGAGGAACAAACGTTAAAAAAGTCTTTAATTAGTAGGTTTTTAATTAAAATGTGAATTAAAAAATTATCAGGTGATCTTATTAAGAGGACAAAACATTCACGGATTTTTTTAAGCTAACGCAAAATTGTGCATTAGGCTGGTGATGAAATTCAGTTCCTCGATCCTAAAAAATTTAAACAAGTGAAATATTATGTGGGTGTAAAAAAAACTAATTTAATTTAAAATAATACATCAAAAATTAGAACTTAATTTTCAATCACCTTCTTAACTTTATAATTTAATATTTGGCTATCTTTGCTTATAGAAATGTAATCAAAACAATGATAAATTAAAATGTAATTATTATTTTCTTTTTTTACATATTTCTTAAATCCTGAGTTAAAAAAGAATATTTTTTTTCATTCTCTATTTTCAATAAGAAACTGAAGGTATTGTTAAAAAAATTAAGGCATGGGTTTTGCTTAATATTAAAAGAAAATAATTTCAAAGTCAATTACTCTATTGAGGGAGTTCAGGGCTATTAACTTTATCTCGAGTGGTAATCAATATTATTAGACTAAATATAATTTGTATAGATTAAATTTAAACATTTATTATATTTTTTATAAGAAAATCAGGTATTTAAAAAAAAAGTAAAACATTTAAAAACATTCTTAACCTTTGAAACTAAGTACTTGAGAATTAAAAATATTGAGAAATGTTCAGTATATTTTAAACCGCACAGGATACTTTCTGCAAAAATATCTATAACTACTTATATGTTCTGTAAAGTTATTTTTGAATTCTAGTACATCTTCCTTAATCTGAACCTCTTTCAAACAAAATAGAGTGAAATATAGTACTTTAAAAAATAAAAAATTCCAAAAAATTTAGTATTTTTAAGCCCCCACCCAAAAAATGATATAACCTTAAATGTTACTTCAATTTAAGGAATGCTTTCTACATTAACAAATTTTTAAGTGAAGAAAGTGTAAGCGTTATTGAGCAAAAGCAAAAAGCCTTAAGCCGAGAAAAATGAATAAAAGCTTTAAATTTAATTTGTAAAAATTAAATATAGTTTCAAACTTCTTCACAACTCCGGAAATATACAGTTTCACTACATTTTCTCAAATACTTCTCTTTCTTTGTTACTTTTTATGTTTCGTTGTGTTAGCCAGAATAAATAATACCAAATTCTCAATCTTTACATGGCATTTCAAATTTTGTCACATCATGTCTGTAATAAGCTTATATTTCGAAAAACGTTTGAACCATATTTCATTGAAATAGTTGTAAGTATTTTACATGAATATTTTGGCAGGATTTGAAGTAATCTCTGTAACCTGGAATCCCGAGACTATTGTTTGTCTAATGACAAATATTAATATATATTTATTAATGACAATTATAAAATTTACATTGTTTTTGCTCATATTTTTATGCCTGCTTTCACCAATAACGAACTTAATTTTCATAAATAGTCATAATAAATTTACCCTAAATATTTTATTGGACTAAAATAAAACATATATGCGATATATATCTAATACCTGCTTTCACCACTAATGAATTTAATTTTCAAAAATATGTCGCAAAAAATTTCACCCAATTTTCTTAATGTATTGAAATGAAACAAATAAAACAATTAAGTATTTTATTTACTTATTGATTTATGTATTACCTAAAATCATATGTAAACTAATATGATTATAAATAACATTATTCAGAATCTTAAGACAGCTGTGAACCAGCTATTTTTTTAGCCACCCGAAGGGCTATTGTTTTAGGTGGATAATTTTTTGTGTACCAGATCACTTCAGTTTTGTATCGTTTGCTTCAATTTAATTATATTTAGCTTAAATATATTCAATTTAATAATTTATCGTTTGCTTTAATTTTAATTGCACATAGCTGGTATAGTATTTAATTTAATAATTTATCGTTTATTTCACATTTAATTACATTTAGTTTAAATATATTCAATTTATTAATTTATCGTTTCCTCTATTTTAATATTGGAAAAGTTTATTATTGCCCATTTCTCGATATTTCATCGTTTACTTAAATGTTTGTATTTAATTGAGTAATTTAATAATAATTGGAAAATAAAGCTCACGTTGGGTGGCTAAATCTGTTCTTTGCAAAACTTTGCATAGAACTTTTTTTTTCTTATCTAAGTTTGTTTTCCTTGCAATTAATTATCAAAAAATTTGATACAAATTAATAAGAATTAAAAATTGTAAAACATTATATTGATTATGAAAAAAAATTCAGCATTTCAA
>BMAW01031908.1:0-10279 GCA_019974015.1 Nephila pilipes | reverse complement strand
GATTTGGCGAAGAAACTCAAGCTTTAAAAGTCAAAAATTAATTACTACCCCTTAAAGAGATTCCCATTTTAATTCGCGAATTAACGCTTTAAGTTGAAAATTATTTCAAAGCACATTAAATTAAAATTGATAATAGCTGAAGATTAATTTCAAATGTTTGCTTTCATGTTTCCATAAAAATAGACGAAGGAAAATATTGCTATAATTTGAGTATTAAAAATATTCAGTGTTTCAAATAGTCAATGAATTTCAATTATGTACAATAATTATGAAATAAAGTTTGCAAACAATTTGGCATGACACATTCAACGAATAAGATACAAAAGATTTGCAATAGCATGAATATAATAAATATAATGTAAACAAAGATATGCTTGCAAGCTTAAAATATTTTTAATGGATATTGTATCGTATTAATCTTAATAAATTTTTAACTTTATATAAACATGAATCATTTGGGATATTTTCTTCTTAAGAATTTTGCATAATAATTGAAAATTAAACTTTCAAACATATATAAAATTTATTGAGTTTTGATGAATTAAGTTATTTAGATTCATATGGCATTTTAATTAAGTTAAAATGGACTTGTGAAAACTTTGTGTAAACTTTGAAACGTGATAAAAGTACAATGACACGTAATCCAGGATCGTATGTTTTAAATTGTATTAGTGCGTGTATAATGAAAAATTTGAAGAATTGTAGTACAGAACCTACATTAATGATTTGGAATTATAATGGTACTTGAACTAAATTTAACTTGCAATAGTAGTGCGTAAACTACTTTAAATTTAAAAAAAAATGTCACCATAACTGAATACATTTGAAAATTGAAATGGTGTTTCTATTTACAACAAAATTTGTTAACAAATTTCCCTAAACAATATTTATAAATTTTTCAATATATTTTCTACATGCATTCCATAAAAAGGGGTATGAACAAGAGAAATCACATGTACATCAGCTACACGTTAGAACTGCAATCAGGAGCCGTGAAATCATAGGTTTATTTTTTTTAATTTTAAACCAATTTTCATTTTAAATATTAAAAAATGTGCAAAATAACTTTTCAACTTGAGCTAAGTGTTTTTAAGTTATCGATTTTCATTTGCCATCACTCATTTTAATTTATATCCCATGAATAATATCAGGTTAACCTCTACAAAAATGGAATTGACTTTAGTTTTATTGCTATAATCTGATATCTTCATGGAATGTATAGAAACTTAAATATCTGTATCGAATGTCTAAAAGCAATCGAAGGAGGGTTCCAAATTCAAGGATTTGGAAGAAGAAACCGTGATATTTTTTATGAGAAACTGCTAGAAAAAAGCTCTCTTCTACCTAAGAATTATTTATTATTCCTCTTGAAGACTGAGTGAAGAAGAATGAATGAATGATTATCGTATGTACAAGAGTTAGGTTGAATGTTAAAAGAAACCAATCATTTGTATCTTATGAAGTTTATAATTTGAAAGAATTGATTCAGTTTTAGATCATTCAAATCATTTAAAATGTTCTGAAATATTTTAAATGAAAGGAATTCATTTAATATTATATACTCACAATTAATCATTGTACAATTATCAGTATTTTTGTAAAAACGATTATTTCTAAATATGGTTAATAGTTAAATAATTATTTTATGAAAGGATTAATTTATATACATTTCACTAGATACTAAAAACATATTTTGCCTTTGATAGCTTTTGGGATGCAAAAATAATTTCGAAAATGCTCAAAATTATAACAGTGGGCTTTAATAAAAATCATTTATTAGAAATTTTAGCAGAACTATGTTCGGAAGCGGTATAACAATTGTTCAAAATCTAATACAGAAAAAAATATAATACAAATTCAGTACTAATGTGAAGTAGGTTTTTTTTGTTGATGATTCAATAACGTTTATCTAAGGACATATTATAATTTTGAAATACAATCAGATGACATAAATGATATCTCTCTTATTTTTAGCCAAAATACCTAGTTTTTATTTTATCGTGTAACAGCCTTATTATCACACAAGAAGAGTCTTGGATTCAGTCATGAATAGAAGTACTGGTTTGAACATCACTGATCCCCGTGTTTGTGCCCCTGATCCCTCCATTACCATTGCCTCACTCACGGGAGGAATCATTGGGATAGTACAGCTGTTTCCATATTTGAGTGCATACGTGACGAAATAATGCTTAGTCAAACTTAAAAGCATCAACAATGTTTATTCACGAAATACACTTGCATCCAACTTGCTACTTTCTACATCTTTTTCTTTTTAGAGGACTTATAGATTGTATCATTTATAAATGTATAGTATATGGTTAAAAATGCATCACACATAATTACGAGTTACAATTGTTTTTGTTTTACCTATTAAAAACTTTTGATTTAATAAATATTTACAATACTTGTTCTTGAAACAGAAATTGACTAGCTGTTAGGTTTTTATTAAATATGTTAGAAATCAAGCACTTAGGTTATGTTACTAAACGTGAAGAATTTAAGAGCATGCTATTTGTTTCATACACAAAAAGAAAGAACAAGTATTTGTTCAATAAGTTTATTAACATAAATATTTTAATTTTTAACCTGCACCATCCAGGATAATAATTTAAAAAAGTTTATTTCTCACTATCTTACACTTAAAATATGTATAGATTGGAATTAAATTAAATTTATTTTGAAACAAAAATAAAAAATAAGTATAGGACAATAATACTATGTAAATAAAATAGTATAATAACACAGAAAGGGAATATATCTGCATGATTTCCATCTGAACGCTCCATACCTGTTTTCTTAAGAGGTGTTAAAATAATTATGTTGAATGATTTCATCTCATACAATACATAATTCTTTTAATTAATCTGAGAAACATTAGATTAATAGATATAAAAATTTCAGAAGTATTTGATTGGTGTGAAAAATAAATATTTTAAGATTCAAAATTGTTTTAATGGAAACATTTCAGAACTCTTATGAATTATGTTTTGTTGTCATAATAATAATAAAAAACAATTATTATATTCGAGTGTTGCTTGCAACAAGCGTATTAGAAAGGGAGTAGATTTGAACGGAATTTATAATTTGGAATGGAGTTTATGAATATTTTTTGCACTAAGTATAACTGCTATTGTCTGTTCATTTTATGTTCTTTTAAAGGTGGAAATAAGAAAAAAAAACAAACCCTTGGAGTACATTAAAATTATTTGGAACTTAATTGGAATTATTATCCAAAGCGTTCATTACGGAAAGGATATGTTACAATTTTAGATACATTATCTTAGAAACAAAATATACAGTCTGTTTAGTATTAAAGGGTCATTTTGGTATGTGTTACGCTCGTTAATGAACTTGTATTAATAATTCAATAAATGAACACACTTTAGTGAAATGTATAAACTATTCTTTTAAAAATTTATGGGATTGTGATCTCTGAGTAGTTTTAATAAAACACTCAAGAGTTTGCACTAAGATCATAAAGAGTTCTTATAAATTCCAGATGATTACGAATTTATTCCTCCATTTGTATATATTTCGTTCTGAATAGAAGAACAACTATTTTGCCTTTTTTGTGTATTATTATTATTTTGACTCATTTAAATTAGCTAATCTTAAGTAACCTCTGAAGAAAAAAAATATGATTTCTTTATATATTTGTAAAGATCATGACAAAAAAATTAATTGTAATTTCAATTAAGTGTCGAAGTTATTAAAAAAAATTCTAGACCAAGATTTATGAAACAGAAACGCTGCTACTGTACTTGAAAGATATCTTAAATTTGCTGCTACAGATTAATAGCAATCTCAATAACAGTAAAAAAAAAAAAAGAAAGGAATCATTGATAGAGTTTAAGTAATCATATATTTATTTGTATGTATTTTAGTATAAGTATTTCGGTAAAGTGAAAGCAAAAATATCCTTTATTTAAGGAGTAATTTTCGATTAATAATTATTTTTTCTAACAGGTAGTCGAAAACAGATTTAAGTTTAATCAGGCAATTTTCTGCTAGTTGTGATAGAAAGGAAAAGTATAAAAAAAACAAAACATGTTTAATACGAAACCCATTGCTATGCTCCTTGTACGTATATCAGTTGATAATTATTCATTAAAAGAGAAAATAGTTGTATGAAAATATTAGTAGCATTTTATAACAAAACAATATTAAAAGTAATTAAATTATATAATACCAAGCATTATTGAAAGAAAGATTTTAATGTTATTATTTGAACTTTATTTGGAGTAAAAATTATATTGAAAAAATATATTTTCTTCCTACTCTGTTAAACTTAAATTTTGTGTAATCATATTTTATTTGATTGATCTAAATGATTTTTTTTTTCAACAAATTTTTAAGTTTCGTTTTTTCTCCAAATTAACAAAAAATCCATGTTAATTTATCTGAATTATTGTAATAAGGAAATCTCATTTTAATAATCTTATTTGCAGTAAATGTTCCCAAATTCATGATTTTATTACAAATGATTTCAAAACTATATCATAAAAATTTATCTCATTATGTCTGCTAATCTCTGTAATAAATGTTTATTTTAAAAGTATTACAATTATTGGTACATATTTCATACCTCAAATGTAAGACCCTTTCGTTACGCATTTAATTTTTAATACTGTTTAGTAAATATATTTTTATCAGACTTGTGATTTAAGAATTGTATTTCAAAAGAATTTCATTTGATTGCAAGGAAACCTGAATTAAATAATATAATTTTAATTGAAGTTATTTCCTTAAACTGTTCCAATTTGAATTCTTAATATGATTTTATATTAGGCTCATCAATACTAAATCTTATTACGTATCATATTAATTATTTATCATACATTATTTATATATTTATTTTACACCAGAAATTTTTTGGAATTTACTTCGATCACATGAGATTAATGGAAATTTAATGTACTCAATGATTCGCAGTTTAAATCATATTAAAATCATATTAAATAAACTCCATAGTATTTAATTTAATGTAACAAATATCAAATTTTTAAGCTTTTTGTTTCACGTATCAAAGGCAAGATAAAAAAAAATCCACATTTCCTTATTTCCTTTTTAAAACCTTTATTTTAAAAGAAGTCAATACCTTGCTTTTTAAAGATGTTTCTAAAATAAGCTTTACTAAATAGAGATCAATCACTTGGTATTAACATGCCCAGAGGCGTTCTTATCTGAAATTCAATCTTAGACAGGTGTTATGACTCAGAACAAAGTTTTACAAAAGGTATTTTCTGTTCTTTACAAAGTTTTACAAAAGGTAGCTTTTAGCTTTGTGTAAAATTTTGCTATCGATTATGATTTACTCACCTGAAAGGAAGTTACTCCACTGTTCTAATATCCGGTGTTTTAGACAACAGCCAAAAGGTACTTTTAGCTGGTATTACCAAAAATGATTGTCCTCCTCTTGTAATGAATACCCTATCACCTTTGCTTCATTTGCTTACGTTCTATCTATTGAATTCAAAAGAATATTTATAGACACGAAGCTTTCAGAAACAAATCCTCAGCATGATTAGTTAATGTTAAGAAAAGCAAAAATCTATAGAGATATTTCCCATTGAACTTTTAAATCATTCTTTAGAAAAGGAACTTCAAAAGCATCATAGTTTTTTCTACATGAACTGAAAGCTTTTATCTAATTTAATCGCTAGGTTTAAGTATTCATGAAAATAGGATCAATATTTTTTTAAAACTGTGGCACAAATGTTTGTAAGCGATTAATGTTTTTGATCTCAATTAAAATTTTCTCTGTAAGACAATCATAAAGCATTATCGATAATTCAAAAATTTAAGAAAATGATATTTAATGCTTTAAATGTTAATTTTACATTTCATATTAATAAGTGACACTATTTATAAACCTATCATTGACCTTCTTTTTGAGATTCAATATATCACTAAGTTAAACTATTTCAAAACAAGGTCAAAAAGCGATTATATAATTTGCATACCCTTAATCTGACAGCAAATGGAAATTAACTTTTCGATTTTATATTTTATAAGAAAACAATTTAATTGGATTCATCTCAATAAATATAATACATATTTTTGATCTAAAATATTTTGAAAAGCATAAAACTTATCGTATTTTTAAATTCCTTATTAAATCAGAAACTTTTTATTTGAATTAAATGCAATAAAATTTCTGAAATATCTGTAACCCAATATTTAAAGTAGGCTCATGAAATCAAATAAAATTAATTTGTTAAATTCTTAATACATTTTGACAAAAATTTTAGAAAGCGTAATAATTTCATAAATATCGTTAAACTAATGGAAAAAGAATATGTTAAACTGAATAAAGAGAAATTTTAATGCAATGTGTTGGAAATTTTATAAAAGCAATAATCATTTAAATGTTACTGAAAATCTCATTCACAGGAATGAGTTATTGTCAGCTTGTTTTCACATAAGCAATTCTATAGTTATCAATACATAAATTACATACATTCAATAATAATTATTTTATAACATTAAGTAAATATGTTGGAAAACTGAGTAGTTTTTAAAATTTACTTAAGCATATTGTACAATTAATCAAACTTTAAACTAGAAATATTCAATAGATACTATATTTAAAATTATAGAACTCTTTTTGTTTTATAATATTATATAATTTTAAATAATTGCCTTTTAAGATTGCAAATAGAATTAAAAAGAATTTAATTTTATTGTTTACATCGAAGAAGTGTGCACAGATAATCACTCGAACATCTTTTGGTCTGGCATGTGTTTTCTTGGGAAACTCTGTCTCTACATTCTTTCGGCTTTCTGAGTATTCTCATTCGCAATGTCATTCATAAAATGCATGTCCGCCTTTTCCTGATAACTGTACGTCACCAAGTCTCATAAAATCTATGTAGAAAGGGTAATGTGTGAGAAAACTCGCTCTTTTTGCTTTTCATTACAGCGTCATTTAAATGTTCACCACTTGCTCTCCGCCAATGCATTGCAAGGTGAAAATTGCTTGTTTAAATGTTTGCATTACCCCTTAAATGTGTGCACATGAGTTTTCAAGCATCGTATATATATATATATATATATATATGCGAGCGCGTGTGTGTGTGCTTAAAGTATGTGTCTACCTTCGGAGCATATTTCATTCATTTTTTTTATTGTGAGATACTTATGTTTTAGTTACAATGGACTATAAAATTGTTAAATCAAAAGTCATTTTCATGATCATTTTTATGCTTTTCAAATTTTGGCCATATTTGGTTAAAATTTAGTAACCTTGATATTTATGCAAAAGTTCATATTACAAACAGTAATTAATATATTTCACTTTTTGTTTCAACAATATATTTAATATACATATATCTGTGATGTGCAACAGAAAATATGGTTATCTCTTAAACTTACTGAGTTATACCAGAATTTATAAACACTACGTGATTTTACAAAAAAAAATATATCACTTTTTAAAATAAAAATTACTCCAAAATTTAGAGTTATATACTTAAGAATTATGTTTCAGGTTCACAACATATCTACAGATGTACAGAGCATTGTAGTGAAATAATTTAAATATATGAAACACTTTTTTATGAAATGGGATTTTTCTTAATCAAAAAAATTAAAATCGCAGTTTTCTAGAAAATAAAAATCTCTAAATCAAAATTAAACGAAGAAATAGTTGGCAGATGCACCTGCAATTGTAGTAAATAAATAAGTTAAGCTAAATTCTGTATTTAAAAAGTATATGGTACATTCACATCCTTTAAAGAAATGAAGAAACAGCTGTTGAAAATACATTGTTTACATTTCTATTGCTCAGTTTCGATCTTGAAAAATTCCACTTCCGGTGGCTTTAATTGAATTTTCGGTGTAATATCTGGGTTGTAATTTTTTTCTAGCAATTCTAAAAACAAATGTAAGCCATTTTTGAAATTGTAAATTTGTGATATTTTTCTCAGAGTAATAAAAAATAAGTCGAAACCTTTCACGAAAACGTTGATTTTGGGGCAGCCACATACATTATGCAAAAAACGGAATGTATGTGTGTGGTCGAAAATACAAGTAAAACACATTTAATGAATTTCATGCACTAAAACTCCAAAATCTACCCCTAAAAAGAAAGTGATAATAAAGAACATACCATTTTTGTGGCGTTCAGTAACAAAAAGGTTTTTATTAAAATGAGCAATGCAATTATACTACTATAAACGGGAATAGAAACTGTAATAACATATGCTACTACTAATCAGAGCGGTAGCGGACACTGAGGACTGTTGCCAAAGAAGGGGATTGATAATTTAAGTATCCGTTATTTTCAATAGTATTTCAAGAAATCAGATTTGAATAATTGCTTTTCTTAGTTACCTTTGTAATGAAGTTTTCCTGCTGAATGCCTCTAGATCAATTTCTTCCCACATCGATTTTCTATCCATTTTAAATATGGACTAATACTATATATATATATATATATATATATGCACACACACACGCATGTATATATATATATGTGTGTGTGTGTGTATTGAAAACAGGAAAAAAAAAGGAAAAGATAATTCAAATAAATTTCATCCTGATTAAAAGTTTCAAAACAACAACAAGATTAATATAAAAGTTCAATGCAATGTTTTGCAAAGAGCAGATTTAGACACCTAAGGTGCGCATTTTATTAAAAATTATTATTAAATTTCTCAATTCAGCATAAGAATTGGAGTAAGAGAATCGAGAAATGAACAACAGTAAGCGTTTCCGATTTTGCTATTAAATTAAACGATAAATTATTAAATTGAATACATTTAAGCTAAATGTAATAAAAATTAAAGCTAACAAAAAGATATTCAATATTAAATCATCTGCATGTATTTAAAATTAAAGCAAACACTAAATCACTAAATTGAATATATGTAAGCTAAATGATAAAAAACTAAAGAAAAGAATAAAAAATTGAAAAGTTATCTGGTATACCAAAAGTGATCCAAAGAAAAGAATAACATCTAAGGTAACTAACAAGATTTACAGGATAGTATTAATATAAATAAAAAAATAATAATTATTGTAATTTATTTTGCATACTTAAATTCATATACACTAATGAATAAGTAAACGCAAAGTAAAATTTATAAGATTTCAATCAAAGTGCAATAAATACCATAACCATGCTAAATATATAGATTATAATAAGAAAAATACAATAAAGAACAAATTAAATGATGTACAATTAAAACTGATGAAGAAAGACTGAGAAAGAGTAACGTAGAAAGTGAGAGAGAGAGAGAGAGAGATTAGTAAAAAACGTTTAAAAATATTACAAAGAAGCCATATTTCATATTGCAAATGGATTAAAAACATTTTCAGTGGGTTAATCTTTATTTATGGGTCTCACTTTCCCCATACAGTATTATGTTATATAAAAATAGTTATAAAACAAGTTTTTTTTTTAGCTTTTAGTTATTATTAACGTCGCACTAGAAGCAACAAAAGGCGAAATTATTAGCAAAGGACCTCGTAATTTTGAGCCACCTTGGTCAAATAACGAGTACAACACTTTAGATGGCACCCCTTCTAACTTCCATACGACGCCACGGGAGGACTTTGGGCTCCGACAGATTTAACGTGTATCAGCCCCGTCAATACGGTGGGTCTTTGGTGACCAGGGGTCGAACCACAACTGAACGAAAACCACCGGCCACGAATCCGAAACTATGACCCCTAAGCTACTGCAGCCATCCGTAAATTTAAAAGATCAAAGATACGAAAATCAGAAAGAAAAGAAATATTTCATAAACACACATAAGAAAGCCAGAAAAGTACATATAAGATATATTTCCTTACCAAAGAGCAAAATCATCATAAAATAATAAATTTTTTTTTGAAAAGGTATGCAAATAAAAACATATACAAAATGGAAAACTAATCGAGAGTAACGAAGCAAATCGTAGAAATACCACCAAATTAGAAATAGAGGGAAGTGGATAACAAAGCTGTCTATAATAAAAAGTAAATCTACTGGAAAAATTAAGCAATTAAATTTAAGACATAAAAGTAAACATGAGAGAAATGATAAATATAAACATAAAAAAATGAGAAGAATAGAAAAAAAATCAAATTAATCAATAAATCAAACAGACAAAAAATTAAAATAGTGAAAGTGCCAAAAAAAAAATTAAAATTTTATTTTTAAAATTATGTTTCATATTTTTTTTAATTTAAATAGATATAAATAAAATACAGAGGATAAATACTGTTGACGATGATTGCAAAATATTTCCAGATTTTTGTAAGTATAAAGTAAATATATATATATATATATATA
>BMAW01031906.1:0-11451 GCA_019974015.1 Nephila pilipes | reverse complement strand
TAATGTGAGATATATCCTAAAATTTTGCAATTAGTAACTTATGCTATGTAATGACTCTTCATTGGCATCCTGATTCGAACCCACTACTCGAAGGAAGCAACTCTGGCTGCAAACTCCACTGGCTATCACGACCTCACGTCTTGTAAATTTCTCCGCTCTCTTCAAAATTGTACTGCTGCGCATTTAGCATGGTCGTAATGCTACATGAAGTAAAGGTTTCGCTAAAAAGTGGAATCGTTATCTGGTGGACGCAATATTGCGGTGGATGACGTCACTAAAACGTTGTCAAAGTAAATCAGATGGTGTGGCTTCCTTAAGAGTGTTGTATGGGAACTGAACATAAAAAAACTGGTTAGATAAGGCAATAGATTTAACAAGGAAGACTTATGACTCCCACCACCGTAATATTACGGCCGACAGATAACGGCATCGCTTTCCTTTAAAACCATAGCTTAATTCATAACGCGCGCATCGGTTACTTCCACCGTTATGACATTTCTCTGGCTCTTGCCCCTAAGAACCAATCGAAATTGAAACTAAGAGCAGAGTCGCGATAGATACGTCATTCGCTGACTTATCCAGGAACAAAAATTAATACATAATTTGAAACTACAGTATGGTGGTATGAAAAGTTTGCTAGGTTTTAGAATTCGGGAATTTGTGGTTTGATCAGTGTGACCTTAGGCAGACATTAAAATAATGTTTGGTAAAATGTTTGAATATTCTGATGAGTACTTTAACAGGACGGTTGCCTAATGCTAAAAATTTTGATTTTTGAACCAATTTCATGAATTTAGTATAAAAATATTGTTTAACATGCATTTATACTATCCACAAAATGATTTTTAAGAAAATTCGTAATTTTTTGAGCTTATAAAAATGTTTCCCATTTTCAAGCATACATTTAAATTATAACATGTGATTTAAAATTTATAATATAGATTTTTAAGGAATATATACTAGTGCATTAAAAGAAAATGTAGATTTTGACTCATGGTTTGATAATTGAATAATTTAGAGAGGAAAGAAAGAATTGAACTAGCCACTGCCATTTTTTCTAAAAAGAAAAAAAAACCATCTAAAAAAGTTTTTTTTTGTTGTCAAATGCTTAAATTAAGTTTTAAAATAATGAAAACTCATTTGTGAAAATTTATTTATTTCAAAATAAAAACGTTATTCTAAAATTCTGTGCCTTCAAGCAAAATTCGAGCAGAATTTTCAAAACAAATAAAAATTACCCTTAGAAAAAGGTATTGAACCTCTTCAATACCTTTAGGTATAAGGTTATAAAAAGGAACAAGCTTCTCAATTAATAAGAGACACAAGTGGTGTCCATTCGGAAAAAATTTTGTCGTAAAAAATTAATAACAGGTCGTAATGATATATAAGGTCTACAAGAAAGTTGTACCAGTTTGTGAAATAAAAGAAATAATACATTTGTCATACATTTAATAATATTTATTGTACACCAAATCTCCTTCGTTAATGAAGACCTCTTGCCAACGTGATGGTAATTTGTAAATATCATGAGGCCACGTTAACCTAGTAACCATGATCGCAGACTTGATGCTGGCTTTTCGTCAATGAGCAGGTTCGATCCCTGATGTCAATTAAGAACCGCCGTTTTGCTGGGTTGATACATGTTATATCTGTATAAAGTCCAACGTACTCCCGGGGAAGATACCTGTCAGGTGTTTTCTTCGCCATTTAATCGAGGTCCAAAATTGAGTTGGCCAAGGTCCGTCTTCAATAACTTTCGTGTTTCTTCACAATGCAATGTTAAAAAAAAATCGCATTAGTTGTAAATACCACTTTCGAAAGTTGTATTGATTTTAAATGTGACGGACTCAACAAGTGCTTGGTTGATATCTGCTGCAGTTTTGATTTCTTCGTAATAAATTTTATATCGAAATGAACCGATGATGATTGGAGGCTGCCAAGTCCTAAGAGTATAATAGATTCCCAGATGGTTTTAAAATTCCCAGCCTATAGTTCAGAGAATCTCTGAAGAGTTGCTAAAGGAGCATGGGATCTGGCATCATGATCCGGTATGTCCTGGTCCCTATAGAAATTCGACGGTGTTTTTTTTTTAAGTGCGTTGTTTAAATTATCCATTTGCTTACCGTGTATCTACGAATTGAGCTTTATAAATTCCTACTATTAGCTCACACTCTCTCTCTATATATACTATATCCTGTTCAAATTTTCAATCGTTAATAAAATACTTTTTATTCATCCACTCAAGTTCAAATACATTTTGTAAACTTGTTGTGGATGACACTTGATGTTAATACAGTTTTTCTAAATATTAATTCATTTAATTAAATTTAATTAGTGATAATATAATTTAGCCGAAACACTTGGCGTGATTTCAAAAATTGTTAAATTTGGCGATTTTTTTGGCTGAAGTATGCGAAGAGAATCAAGGTAGCCACATTTGGCAAAATGCCACCAAATAATTCCTGTCTCCAAGGGTGGTTGGGCTAAACTGCATTCCAACCATTTAATTTACCGGATGAATTAAGGTAAAAGCCAATACTTCTATTATGTCATTTGTCTTGCATTGGCAAAGTTGGTAGAGCGTCGGTGTAGAATCTTCAAGCCTTCGGATCGAATCTCGTATAAATTTTTTTTATTTGATTTTCAAATAATTACTATTAGTTTTATATGAGAAGAAAAAAATTTCTCTTATATAAGATATTTAATAGGATATAAATTTAGTAATAAGTACCGTCAGTGTCGAAGCGTGTAGATTGCTGGAAAATTGTTTTCTTTTTCCACTTAATATTGTGATTCTGTCATATGTATATACATATTTATATTAATTATAATTATTTAATAAAAAGTAACTCAAATAAAATTTCCTTTATTGAGCTAAGTAGGAATTGACTTTAAAAACATTTTATTTTTATTTTACTTGTGGTTAGTTTTAAAAATCATGTAATGTGTTGGTTCTTTGACGTCAGACCAAAATACACAGTACTCTCGTATTTTGGCTCAAACTCGACCTAGTTCTAGGTAAACGACGTACATTGTATCCCAATAAGATCATTTCCTTGCAACATTTTCGCTGGTAATCTACATTTTAACTCTAGATCTTTTCCGGCCTCCAAAAGTTTCCATTTTGTTCCGATGTGGGCATAAGACGACCTAATTAAGCATATTTCCCTCGCTTTTATCTCATAAAGCATCTATCTAGAATATTTACAGATCAGTCCTAGTAACGACGGAAATTATATTGAACAATAATATGTTTCACTTCACCAACGGAATGTCTAAGAGTAGTATTTTTCAAAATAAAATAGTGCGGATGCTGCAGCCGAGTAGTTATGGTTGCGAGTTCATAGTGGCAATGTTTCCATTAGGCCTTAGATTCACGTCTTTATATCACTAAAGAATAGTATTGTGACGGAACTGATACGCGTTGATTCTAATGAAGCTTCAAGTTTCCTCATTACTCGATCTTTTTTCAAACTTATGTGGTCCGTTGCGGGTAGTCCTTGTATTACTTGTAAGTGTGACTTTCATAAGCAATCACCAATCAATCAAAATAGTGTTTTCTTTAATTTAGATATTTTTTTTACCCGTACCACACTAAGAAAACTTGAAAAAAAAATGACTTAAGATATTTCATTTGTCTTAAAAGAACTACATCATGAAAATAATTTCATTAGTAATAATTGTAATAAATAAGTTAATCACAAGTATATTTATCTGTTTATCTGTCATTATAGTAATCAAGCGATCGGTCAAGCAAGTAGTCCGATAATTTAAAATGATCAAAAACCTCATTGCGTAAAATTTTCCAAGTTTTTTTTTTATTCAAGAACTGTGTTTCTTAGAATCATAAAATTTACATTTAAAAAAAAAAAAAAATTAATGGAAGAAAATAATTGAATATCTGAAAAAAGAACGAGGAATATTTTTATTAAGATGACACCACCTGAATTTTTTTTTAAAAAAAAAAATGACACAAACTGACTATATAAATATACGTTCTCTTAAATGTGACATAGATTATCAGGATTTTTAAAAAGAGATTGGGATTATCTGTGTCTGAACTTCATCAGTGGATAGATAATATTCCTTTAAAATGAGATGTTCCTAATTACTTAACCAGACTCTAGATTTTTTTTATTAAGTGTTATAACTCACATTCTCTTAGAAATGAGAAGGATTAATTTTCATTTTACTAAAATACAGTCGGACCTCATTTACGTGAGGTTTAGTAAAATGGGAGTCACATTAACAAGTATTTTTACTATGGCTTCCTCATAGGTTGAATGGTGGTTGAAGCTCTTATATCTTACGGTCTTTAATTACCAGGTGAAATGCTGTAGGGGAATAGCTTCGGCCTGTTTCTTGCTCAAGAAAATACAAAAATAAATTATAATTTAAAAAGACGTTGCCTCTTAAGAAATTTTAAATCAAAATATATTAAATTGAGAAAATTACCTGAGAATTTAAGAGGAAACATTAAAGAGATGCTATTGGTCGGAATTAGTTTTGTTTCCGGAGAGAAATTTAGGTGATTAGCCAATCGCGTTAACAGATTCTCGCCCTGGTGATTAACCAGAGAGGAAAAATTTTCCGTGCCATTTGGTAGTAGCTAACTATCTCATTGGTCGAGAGCGTTATCCCATGAGGAAGGAACGTTTATAGTACTTTACCTGGAAAATGAATAAGATTTTAAATTTGGAACAAGAAAAGTGGTAGTAATATGGAAGAAAAACAGAAAAAATAAAGTATATTAATTTAAAGTAAAATATTTCTTTGTCTATTAATGCAGCTGTTTACAGTTTATTCTTCAATTCTTTGGAGAGCCCTGTTGTCGATGGATTCAAGAGTTGCGAAAATTTCTCTTTAATGAAATTCCGAATGTCTTCATTTTTCATAACCAACTATCATTTAAAATCTGACAAAGCATCAGATTTTGTGCTCTTTCCAAAGAATTAATGTGCATTTTCGCTACGTGCCCCAAACTAGACTAGCTTAAATTAGAATAAGTCTTGTGGCCTCCTCGATAAGCAGTCTCTTGTGAAATTACACCTAGGTATTGTAGTGTCATAAATATTATTTTTCATTTTATGATATGCAGATTAATCTTTTGTTCGGATGACGTCACTACTTCATGTTAAAAGCAGATGTTTATGCCTTTTTTTATCTCCTGGACAGGTGAAAAAAAAACTAATCTTAACAATTGGCTGTTTGATTTTTATTTCAATTTTTCACACTCTATTTATATTGTTTTAATTCGTGCTTCATTTATCCCCCTCTTTTGTGACCATGAGCCTCTACTGTTGCGCATTAACGGGTCAGAATAAAATTCGAAGAACATAATGTCATCAATTAAAAAATATATTGTTCATAAAAATGTTGCTTCAATTAAGTTAATATCTTGAAACAAATTATTACTATTAAATTTTTTATCTTTAATCCTCAAAAAAATATATGTATTTAACGATAAAATTTATTCAACTTTCAGACACGATAAGTTCAATACATGCAGAAAATTTACTTTAACGTAAACTCTTTTTTTTTTTAGTTGGAGAAAAAAAGATAATAATCACCTCGAAACAAATCATTATTATTTCAGCTTTATAAAATGTTTCAGCTTTATTCTTAAGAAAGCTATATCTACTTAATGATAAAATGTATTCAAAATCCAAACATGTTGTTTAAAATGTGATAATTACAGAAAGTTTTTGTGTAAGAACTTTCACTAATTTATTTTACGTCGTTTTGTGTAAACTTGAAAAAGGAAGGATAATAATCGCCTTGAAAGCAATTATTACTATTAAAATGTTTTATCTCTATCCTCAAGAATTTTATATCTATTGAATAATAATATATATTCAGCATTTATGCTTGAAACTCGTATTCAAAATGTAATAAATGCAGAATGATTTTGTGTAAACTGTTTCAATTATTCAATTTTTCATTTTTTTGTTTGGTTGTGTGTGTAGAGTGTAAACATCAAAAAAAGATAATCTTGAAACGAATTATTGCTATGAAAATGTCTCACCTTTATTCTCAAGAAAATTATATCTATTCAATGAAAATTTATTCAGCATCCAGGCACGATTTTTAAAATGCACTAAATACAGAAGGAATTTGTGTTTAAAAATTTTTTATTCACGCTCTCTTTCTTTTTGTGTGTGAGTTTAAATTTGCAATAAGCATTACTTGAACAAATCATTACTATATTGAAATGTTTCGCCTTTATCATCTAGAATTTTATATCTATTGTATGATAAAATTTATTCAGTGACTAGGCGTGATATTTAAAATATTGTAAATGTTGACAAATTTGTATATATGTATAAACTTGTTATTCGTGCTATTTGCAATTTTCTCTTCATTTACCTTGGGGACTTTTTTGAGATTGATTGCATGAAATGATTTCTTCTAAACCAAAATGAAACGTAATTATGTTAATTAGACGCAGGTGGAAATAAAGTGAAGTGATTCGGATATGTTAATATATAAGTAAAGTGAAATTTAGAGGAAAGTGAGAGAGTATTTAACTCTAAGAATTGTTCTAACAAAAGGCTGTTAATATCAAGAGCCAGATACTGGTTCTTGTTGTCGCAGAGGACTTGTCGGAGAAACGCAATCCCCCCCTTAAGAGTTTGGTAAGAACATATTATATCAGTGATATTTAAATTTGTAGGCTAACCATTGAGTCCAAAGAGATGCATAGCCCATTATATTATAGTAATTGGTAAGTAAATATTTGAGTTTGATAGACTGGTGTGTCTTTGGAGAAATTATTGATTCTTAGAGTTAGTTACGTTAATTAAACTACGGCACAAGAGTCGGATAGAAATAATCATTCATTAATAACTCTTTAACTTTTTAAAAACTTTGTGTGTGTGTTAGTAATCTTGAAACGAATTATTACTATGAAAATGTTTCACCTTTATTCTCAAGCAAATTATACCTATTAAACAATACATTTTTTCAGCATCCAAGCACGATATTTAAAATGCAATAAATGTAGAATGATTTTGTGTAAATGTTTTTATTAATTTCTCTTTCTTTTCTTTTTCTTTCTGTACGTGTGAGCGTAAACTTGAAAAAAGAATATATAATCATTTTGAAACGAATCATTACTAATGAAATATTCACAGTTATCATCTAGAATTTTATATCTATTGCTTGATCAAATTTATTAGACACCTAGGTGCAATATTTAAAAGGCTATAAATGTCGCCAATTTGTGTGTGTGTGTGTGTGTGTAAACTCGTTCATTTTTTTTTTTTTTTCAATTTTATGTGTGTGTCAGTAAACTTGGGGAAAAAAGTAATCTAGAAACCAAATTATTACTATTATTGTGTTTCACCTTTATTCTCAAGAATTTTTGTATCCATTTAATGATAAAATATATTCAGCATCCAAGCACGATATTTGAAATGCAATAAATGCATAATGATTCTGTGTAAACCTTTCCATTCAATCATTTTTTGGTGAGAATCTTGCCTTCTTTAGGTGAATACAGACATCATGAGCCCGAAGCACCCCAGTGATCTTTTTCTTTTCCATGGGATTTACTATCTTTGGTAAACACGGGTAACGTACCCTCGGCTTACCCTATCGATCATTTTCTATTTTCGGCCCTCCTTCTTGTCAACCAATTTTTGTCTTTTTTTGAATTTTTTCTCATATAAACCACAATCAAATCTAGTTTTGCACGGCATAGCCTCGTCTGGCTCTTGCTCCAATAACCTTCACATTCACTTACTTACTCAATCAAACAATCATTTTTCTTTGCTTTCATGTGTGTGTGCGCATTTAAGCTTGAAAAAAAAAAGACAATCTTGAAACGAATCATTACATTCAAAATGTTTTATCTTTATCCTCAAATATCTTATATCTATTGCATGGTAAAATTATTCAGCATTTAAGAGTGCTGTTTTAAATTCTATAAGTGCAAACAATTTTATTTTGTGTGTGTAAACTCTTTCATCCATCCTTTTTTTCCATTTGTGTGTGTGCGTGTAAACTTGGAAAAAAAGATAATTATCTTGAAACGAATCATTACTATTAAAGTGTCTCGTCTTTATCCTCCTGAAATTTATATCTATTGAATGATCAAATACATTCAGCAACCAGGCACGATATTTAAAATGCAATTAAGTGTAGACAAATTATTTTTGTGTAAGCTCTTGCGACCCCTAATCCAATAGTTAACAATAACAATCATCTAAGCGAACTCCATCGTAACCATCCCTGTATCTGCCAAAACCAACCCTAATACTTATTCACGACACACGAACAAAGAATACGACACGAACAGATGTCGTAGAGAATAATTCCATTATTGAGGACCTCTAACAATAATTGCTTCTGCGGGCTGACGACCCAGGTTCTAAGACACCAGGTACTCAAGCCCAGCTGGCATGCTTCTCACAGCTAATCCCACACATGTCCACCCTCCAGTGACACACAACATTCCTTCCCTAAGAAACGAATGACAAACAAAATGGTTCCCTTTGGTAAATAGCCTTCTCCTAACAAGCCATACGTCTTCCATAATTTATGAAGCTAGTGGACGGCCATTTAATTACGACAAGTGCATTTGCTAAGAAAAGCTACTGTTAATTCCATCAACGTCTCTTCTATAGGCACAGAATTGCTTTGTTTACTTAGTTTTTGCCACGCTTCTGTCCTTAATGAGTTGATAGCGGGTCATACATTACCAGAACGTTGATGTTCTTGCCAGAGAAATGTTGTTGTTTTTTTTGTAGTTCTTTTTTTCGAAAATATATATCAGCTGATTGCCAATTTCGTTAGTATAGTGATGGAAATGTGTATAAATGATGTTTATGTCTTTTTAAGAACGCATCAATATCTATTTGTGTTTGAGAATTATTTTTTTTTATCGTTTATTGTGCTATAAATTAAATTGGGAAACGGCAGGGTTTTTTTTTCTTTTTCTTTTTCTTCCTTCTCTTTTATTCGTTGAGATGAAAGAATGTTGAGTTGAGTGGATAACAATATTAGAAAGGAAGCTGACTACATGGATGATAGATTTTTTTTTTTGTTTCGCTTCAATAAATTACTTTTTATATTTATTGGGGAAACACATGTTTAAATAGGTATGAAATGATTTTTTCTTGATTTAATTTTAATTTTCTAAATTCAAATTCTTTGATATATTATTTTGAATGATTTATTACATTTTTTAAGCTCAAGCAAATAAATAGGGTTTTTTTTTTTTTTTTTTTTTTTTCCCGCTTCTCTGATAGTTTTAGTGAAAGTGGGTTTTGATAGGTATTTGTTTTCAAATAATAATATTAAATCAGCAGTGGATATTAATTTTCTGAAGATAATTTTTCTGTTTATCTAACACAAATTGTTTATGTATAAAAATCTCATGTTACAGTAAAAAAAAAAAAAAAATAGCTTCGATATTTTATATTATCTTTTTTTCTTATGGTATATTAACCATTGCTTATAGTCTATAACAAATTTATTTGTTTTAAAAAAAAATATTTATATTAATATTTAATCCATACGTCATTTCCTCCAGATAGTGTAGGTTTGAACGAAATTTTGATTCCTAATAAATTGGATAAATACCTAAGACATTTACACATCAACTATGTAAGTAAGGATTTCTTTCGTTTATAATGTTAGAAACATCTGTTTTCTTTTATATCTGTTATCTTTAAGAGTTATATAATCCTGAAGAAAAACAGGAGGAGGAAAGAATTGTATTTAATCCCAGAAAAACACTTTTCACATTTATGTTTTAAAACATAGAAGATTCTATTTTCGCTTAAAATGTTAAAGAATTTAAACACTATCAAAAGAAAAAGACTTTCAATTTTAGATAGAACATTGTAAAAATTTTAAACAATAATATAAAAAAAAATATTTTCAATCTGAACTTGAATAAGATTGTTTTCAACGGTGACCTCTAGAACTTATTTGAAAAGGAATAGAGTTTCAATCGAAACTGCGTTTAATTTGGTATTCTACTGGGCTAGTTCAAAAAGTACTTGTTTTTGATGACAGATGACATTCCTAGAATAGATCATTATTACCATTGTGAGTATTCATCAGTTTAAACGGCGTCAAAACAAGTGTGACATTCATTATTAGCTTAGTCTGCGTTTGCTACCAAATCAAAATTTGGTTGATGACGCGACGAGTTGTTGTCATTTTGCGTCACACTGTTGCCATTATTGAAACAACTTTTCGTTATTTTACTCAGGAAACCAAGCAAAGTAGTCAAAACAATGGTTTGCTTCCGTTGAATTTGTTCCAAAGAAGGCGAAGATTATCTCATCGGCTGTAAAATTTATGGAAACGATTTTTGGAATGCGATATGTCCTGCTTGGGGATTCCTTAGAAAAAAATAAGGGGAAACAATCTTATACCCCATTGCCCAATCCTAACACGAGTACTTTTTGAACACCTTTGTAGTGGGAAATTATGAATGATTAACTGAATAGAATAAATTTGTAAGTAGCATTTTTATAAAGAACTATACAAGGAAGGTAACATGTTTTTCTTAACTTATAAAATTACTTGTTTTTAACATATCTTTCGAATAATAATGACAAATTCATTTGAAATTCAATGGAACTCACAGAATTATTTTGAGAAATACTTATCGAAAATTCCTAAGCAATTATTTAATTTAAAAAGTAAAGTGCCAAGTACTGTTACTTAGTTTTATTTTCATTAATGATAAAAAGAGAAAGAAATTTTGCTCAAATTTTTTCTCTCTTAGCAACAGTTTTTTTTTTTTTTTTTTAAAAAAAAAAAAGGAAAAGAAAAACTTTCACATTCTAATAATAACGTATCGAATAAATTACCGAGAACATACAATTATGTCAATCGCATTATTGAATGTTCCCGAAGTTATTTTTCCTCTATTTTTCTCTTTTTCACAATTACATTAAAAATATCCGATAGCGTACTACAATCAATAAAAAAAAAACATTCAACAGTATAAAAAGATCCACTTTGCCATTCTTTATAAATGTGAATAGGTTCTCTGCAAAAACGTTAATAATATTAATACATTTCATTATGGATTAGCTGAACTAGCGCTTTCAATGGGGGCCAAAAGCATTTTAAAAAAGTCGAAAAACAAAAACATAAAATTAAGAGAACCGTTCAAAATGTGAAGACAATAATGAAATTAAGTAATATAATGCAATGTCTTGCACACGTATCGTAAAATTTATGTAATGTTCAGCGAAAACTTTTTGAAAGCAAAAATAGGGAGAGAAAAAGAGATAATAAAAGTGGCGGTGAAAGGGCGAACGAAATTTTATTTATTTCAAAGACCTTACATGCCATCCTAAAGAGATATTCATTTTCTTTTTTTTTTTTTTTTTTACTTACGGTTTTTAGCTCTTAACAGCTAATGCTTGCTTAAAAGCTCCCAAATAGAACGATTCATCAAAGGACCTAATGGAACTTTTTTATGGG
>BMAW01031903.1:0-12756 GCA_019974015.1 Nephila pilipes | reverse complement strand
CATCTTCACACAACTCACTTGACCGCGGTAGTCTAGTGGTCACGGACGAGCAGCCGGCGTTATTTCCGTCGAGTCGTAGAGGCGAGCCCCGATGCCATCAAAGACCCGCTGTATAGCAGAGATGATGCACGTTAAATTTTCTTGAGGTCCCAAGTCCTCCCATTGGCATGGTGTAAAATTTCGGTGATAGGGGGTTACTATCGCAGGTGTTGACCTCGTTACTTGACAAAGGTTCAAAATTACTATGTCCGCCAATATCCATCGTGTCGCTTTTAACGTTAACGAAGCGATGAATAAATCTCCAAGCTTCCACGCTAACGGAAGGAGATCAGACCTTGAACAGACTTAAAGCGCATCAGCCACATTAAACGTCGAATATTTCATGGCATCAGGGATCGAACCCAGAGCTAGACGGAAATAACGCTAGCCGCGAGTTTGCAGCCATATCCATTAGGCTAATGCGGCCTCGCATAATTCTGAAAACTCTTTCCCATGACTTCACTAGCATAGGTCGAGAACATCACAACTAGGCTATAGATGGCAAGGACGATAAATGTACTGGTACCCATGTTTTTGAACATCGACACCACATCATTTGACGTACACGAAGTTCATTATAAATTTAGAAATTTTTATTATTTTGATAGATTGGTTATTGACTTCGCACTTGATGTAGCATGATGGCTATTGGAGACGGATCTCGTAATTTTGGAGTTTTTGTCAAGTGACTAGGACGACACATCCCGCCTAAGCTTCCACGCCAACAGGAGAACTTTAAAACCTCGACAAATTGTAGGTACATTAGCTCTGCTCCACGTCAGGTCTTCAGTGGAATCGGGACTCGAATCCACGAATCAACAACAGCAACAACAACAAAAATGCTGCTCCCAACTAGACAAGATGGCCACTCGTAATATTTGAAACAACAAGCTTGGTATCAGAATTTTAAATCTATTTGTGGACACGAGTTTCAGAAAACTTAAAATATCAAACTATTATTACCTTCCACATAAAAATATTCTCCCACTTCCAACAGTTTCGTAATACTAGTAGACACAAATAACTTCAAAGCCCAACCAATTTGGCAATAACGAAACTATTTTTAGATGAAGGAAGGATTTTTTTTGAATTTTGCTTTTGTCGTTAACTGTAATGATGCAGCCGTTTCCCTGGTTGGAAGAGAGAAAAAAAAAAGATTCTAAAAGTGAAAAAAGTCAGAAATTTTTTTATATAGAACTTTGTGAAATATATAATTATTATTTTTTTTTGCAATTAAAACGTAGTGTCTGAATATACATATATATATATACACACATACATACACACATATATACATACATACATACATATACACACATACATATATATACACACATGTTATATATACACAATATATACAACACACATTATTATATACAATAACAATAACATATTATTGCTGTCATCACTTATTATTATTATGATGGCCATCATCAATATTGGCTACATATACACACACTGGCTATATTATTATTAAGGCCATCATCATTTCATTGCTAAGTTACATATTATATTACAATATCAACACACATACATATACATATATACACACACACATACATACATATATATATGTATAATATCATTTCCACATATATATATACACACAATACCACATATACATATATACACACACATACATACATATACAATACCAATATTATTACATACAACAATACTAGGCCAATACATATACATACTACCATCAATATTATTATTGACAATATTACATATTGGGGATACATGTAACTGAAGTATATATATATATATATATATATATATATATATATATATATATAATACACTTGTTAAATACTTTTAAATTTTTTAAATTCTACCTCTGTTTTTAAGAGCACATCAGCATAACATTTAACAAATTAGTACTAAATTAAAAATGAGAAATAGATATCACCTACTGGAAATTATTAAAACAAAATATGTGGTTTAGAACATTATAGATATAATGTAAGTATTAAAAAGAAAAAATATCAAATGACAAAAATTTATTCTTACAAGAATTTTAAAAATTACTCCCAACAAAATTTAATTTTTTCCCCAAATGCACAGACAGAAATGCTATTTGATCAAATTTAAATATTTTTTATTCTATTATTCCCCAACCCACATATTACTAAATGAAACATTAGCGATTGTATCATAGTTTTAAGAAAAAGTTCAAGGTTATAGCTTTCTTTCTAAGCTAAGGAACGCCCACTAGAGCGAGAGAACAATATTTATAATCTAAGAGTTCGTATAAAATTCTAGAGTGCTTTGACATAACATAATAACATTTGTACAACTTATTAAAAATAGACACAAGTGAATAGAAAGATCATACCTGGCACAAAAAATAGAAGTCAAAAACAAACAGGATGAAAATCACATTCACAGAGTTAAACAAAATACATCTAAATGTAGAATGACATAACACAATACACATAAGCTAAACTGAAAGTCACTACTTTGAAAATAGATCTTGAACGAAAAAGATCTACGGCAAAAAGCCAACTTAGAATTTCAGCTGTCAAATAAGATTAAAAACACACTTGATGGCATGATTCCAGAATAAACTCAATGCATGGTTTCAGAAACTCATAATATTATTTTCTGGTTATAATCTGTATCATAAAATTGTTTGGTGGACAATATGAATGGCTTTATGACAGTCATGATTACAAATTAATTGGATTTTTTTTTTCAATTTGATTATAATGATATAATGATATCGTTCGAAATGATAGAAGATAAACATAGAGATTGTTGATTAACAGTTTTTATTGTCCATGAAAGACTCAAGGGGAATTGTCTGCTTCACGGTCACGTCAGATTAAGATTTGTTTTATATCTATGACATCTATAAAAAAATCAGATTTACTATCCAGTAACTAAAAAATTAGAAAGTTTTCTGTAAATACAGCAATCTTTAATATAAACTGATTTCGGCTTTAAAAAAAAAGCACAAATAAATACGCACTCTTTTAAGTTCATTCCAACTCTCTCAAATTCCCCACGCCTGGAGCACTTCATTTACCCCCTAACATACAAGGACGCAAGTTCATTCACCTTTCATCCCCCCCTAGATATTTCGCCTTCCAGAACACAGTTTTACGATGTCAACAAAGCAGAGAAGCAGATAAGAGTTAAAGAGGAACACTGCTATGAAAGTCTGGCTTGTTTGTGAAACATATAATTAGTAAAATAAATTTATTTAGAAAAAGTATAAAATTCGTATTAAAAGTGAAAAACATAATATAGGTGATTGAACATCCTTGAATAATTTAAAATCCAAGCTTGGTGAAAAATATCAAAATGCTTGTTACTTATGAAAATTATTCACAATTTAAAAGTTACTCATTTATTATTAGTCAACTGAATGAGTATTTGTGCTGCTAATGTTTCAAAAAGTATTCGGTTAAAAAAATCTAACTAGGGGAGGGCACGAAAATTCAATAGGAAATGGGACATTTTCATATACTTAAAAAGCGTCCACTTATGAAAGTATATACAATAAAGCGCACTAGCCAATCAATTCTGAGGTTTGGTTTGGTTTTATTAACGTCGCATTAGAAGCAACTCGAGGGCTATTGGCGACGGACCTCGTAATTCTGAACCTCGGTCAAGTGACGAGGACGACATCTGAACTGGCGCCCCCTCTCCTAGCTTCCACACCGCGCCATCGGGAGGACTTTGGGCCCCAACTGATTTAACATGCATCAGCCCCGGCTACAAGGCGGGTCTTTAGTGGCCAAGGCTCGAACCCGCAACTCAGCGAAAACCGCCGGCCACGAGGCTGAAACTATGACCACTAGGCTACCGCGGCCGCAATCAATTCTGAGAAAATCGAATTTAAAATTTCCATCGTAGCTGATATATTATTTAATTTTCAAATCCGAGCAGAAGCGTAGCGCCCAAATTTTCATGGGGTGGAGGGAGGCTCTTTTCCTTCAACTCATATTTCAAATTTCATTGTTTACTTTCAAAATAAAAAGAATGTTTATGTGGAGAACGGGATTTTGAATGTTAATTTTTTTTTTCTGAACGAATAATATTTTTTTAAAAAAAGGCTTCGGTTTTAAAATTTCAATATATAGCAATATTTACGGGAAGGTGGGATATTGCTACTACCATTTCCTCCCCCATTTTCTACGCCACTGGATCCGAATAACCATGGTACAGCCAAGTCGGTAGCCTCTTGGTTTCTGGTGCGATTTGATCCTGGAATCGCATACTTTTTTCTCAACTATTTTTAAAATTATTAGACTTTAAAAAAAATTAAAAAATTTATATATATCGTCAATGAAATCATAAATATTTTTTTCATTCATAAAACAACTGTGTTGGAGCTTTTGAAACTTAAAATTAATGTATACATATATTTTGTTTCAAAATATATATTAATATATCTAGGTTTTTAACTTTATTTAAAAATTCTTATAATTTGGAAACTGTTCGGAATAAAAATATGCAAAAACAGGATCGAACTCACACCAGCCGATCGGCAACGAAGTATTCTTGCGACATAGCTGGTGCCAAGGTTATTCAAAATTGAAAATTAAAACTAAAACATAAGCTAAGTGTAATACTTTTAACTCGGGTTTTTTTCTTCCAGAATTGTCTGGCAAGAACTCAAAATGGAATTCATTCGTAAATCGACACTCGTTAGGTGTACTACAAATTTAAGAAATCTTATCCCCAACTGAATTTCTCAAGTCGTGCCCTCTCCTTGTAGGATATAGGAAAACGTAAAACAGAAATCCAATTTTGGATTAGTAGAACATTAATCCTCTCGGAAAACAATGGAGGTCTTAATTTGTGGCCGGATCTGATTGCTAATATCGATGGCGAAATCAAGATCGTGGACATTACGGTTCCTATCGATAACAGGCATTCCGCGCCGCCCGCCAAAGAAAAGTCGACAAATATAAACCTGTAGCCGAACATTTCAAGAAACAGGGCTTCTCCAAGGTCTCCACTGAAGCAATTATTGTTGGAATCTTAGGATCTTGGGATCCATCGAACTCCTGTCTTGTTGTTCGAAGTCGTACTTGTCTCTGCTCCGGAAGTTGTGCGTCTCCGACACCATCAGATGGAGTAGGGACATTTACATTCAGCACTTAACGGGGAAAAAACAATATAACGGGGGTCCCACGTCCACACAGACAATTTCATACTAGAAAGGATTGTGGACTAAACTGATAAATTGCAATATCGAATTCTGACTGTGCATGTTTTTTACTTGCAATGTTATACATTTATTTTGTTTTAATTAACTGGAAACTTGTATGTTATATTTTATTCATTCACCGTATATTTTATTTGTACTGTATTATGTTACTCTGTATTATATAAACTCAATCATTTTTATGCATCCTAAAAAAAAACTATTTTTTATTTATTTATACGAAGAAAGGTACAGCAGATTCGAGATTTAGGAATTTTTAAATATGCGATTTTGGATTTTTATACGCAGGTATTCATTTTTAAGCATACTAAATTCTCTATTGTTTCTGTTGAGAGGATGGAACTTCATTTAAAAGGTCATTAGCGTCATCACTGGCAGATAGAAGATCAAATCAAAAATAGGCAGACTTCCAATAGTGATAGGTACCGTTTTCTAGGGTAGGTTTTTACCAGTATCAGAGTGTTCTAGTAACGTTGAGTATCATATCGCTTCTAATATCTGTGGCAGCGATAGTCGGTTGGTCACAGTCAAGAGATCGCAGCCGGCATTCCTCAATTAAAATCAGGAGGTTATTAGTCCATCATGATTTCGAGTTTGATAGATAGCTTATTTACACGTAAATAATTATCGTGCATTCCCCCCTTCGACTAACCATTTGGGCTGAGTAAAGATCTATGCAGAGGAGTTGAGGAATAACTCAACTCCACGCTAGTGGGAGAAGAATTGAGAATGGCGGAGGCCCGCCAAGTTAGCTGGCGAGTTTTTTTTAGTTTAGTTTTTTATTAACGTCGCACTAGAAGCAACACGAGGGCTATTGGCGAAGGTCCTCGTAATTTTGAACCACGGTCAAGTGACGAGGACGACACCTGAGCTGGCACCCCCTCTCCTAACATCCACACCACGCCAACGGGAGGACTTTGGGCCCCGAACAGATTTAACGTGCATCAGCCCCGGCTACACGGCGGTTCTTTGGCGGCCAAGGATCGAACTCGCGACTGAACGAAAACCGCCAGCTGCGAGTCCACGACCTTGACCACTAGGCTACCGCGGCCCCATGTTAGCTGGCAAAAAGACCATTGTATGATAGTTTTGTTTGATGTTTGTTATTATTGGATGTATCTGTATATGTGCTGCATTCATGCATAATTAAAGTTTGGCAGGTGAAAGAAAATATAAAAGGACAGGTTATTTATTACATGGGTACTCTCACCACCTTTCAACCACTCGATCAAGGATTGGACTTCACTTTACTAGTTGATTTATGATGTCATTTGAGTTGAGAAACCTCGTATTGAGAATAAACATTGACTTGTGTAAACCAGTATAGCTAATATGATTTGAAGACGAGAGAGAGAGATTGAAGGTATTTAAATACCGATAGGAGTTGGAAGATTAACGAAATTTTAATAAACACGGTACCAGAAGGTTAAATGATCGATGGAAAGAAGATATTTAACTCGGACCTAGGAAATATATAAGTGATTCGGATCCACTTTTGCTATCATTGAGATAAGTAGAATTTCAGTTAATCTTTGAGGAAGCAAGCTAATTACAATTCCGCATTCATAATATAAACATTTATTTTCGATTTTTCTTAGATAAGAATGAAAATAATTTAAATATTTGCCTGTCTAACTACTTTATTTATTGATTATTTAATGAGCTTTGATAATCAGATCCTAAGTACCGAAGCGGAGACGTCATAAGTGTCGCACTTAGAAGAAACACGGGAACTTCTGGTGGGCCGCGGTAGCCTAGTGGTCAAGGTCTTGGACTCGTGACCGGCGGTTTTCGTTCAGTCGCGGGTTCGATCCTTGACCGCCTAAGACCTGCCGTGTAGCCGGGGCTGATGCTCGTTAAATCTTTTCGGGGCTCAAAGTCCTCCCTTTGGTGTGGATGTTAGGAGAGGGGGGATGCCAGCTCAGGTGTCGTCCTCGTCACTTGACCGTGGTTCAAAATTACGAGGTCCGTCGCCAATATCCCTCGTGTTGCTTCTAGTGCGACGTTAGTAAAAACTAAACTAAACTAAACACCGGAGCTTCAGGCGACGGACTTCATAATTTTGCATCGACGTGAAGGTGACGAGAGCAAACAGGTATCCAACATGAGGACTTTTGAGCCTCGACAGATTTAACGTGTATTATCTAATCTACATGTAGGTTTTTAAAGGCATCAGTGCTCGAGCCTTCGACTCGACAGATGCATGATTAGTTTGAGACTATTAAAATAGTTTTTTATTCTGTAATTATTCGATTCTGTACCAAATGCATTGCCTGAAAACGTGAGACATTCCTTTTCTGTAAAATATTTATTGCACGTGACAATAGATATCAATGAAGTATGACAATCAAATCTATTTTTTAATATTTAAATAAAATCCTTCAAATCTACTTTAATGACGCAAAGAAAGACAGTTAATATGGCAAAACCATTCCTAAATGTTAGAAACTAAGAAACAAGTGTGTTACTTTTGTAACTGGTTCTATTACATGAAACTTCAAGGAATAATTATAATTTGACTCCTTATGGGAGAAAGAGAGAGAGAACGCATATAAAGCGAATGACGAATGATAGAACTATTTTAAATATTATGAATAGTTGTCTCTTAAAGGGAAACGTTAAAAGTTTCAGGAAGAAGGAAAACTTTCTCTCTCTCTCTCTCTCTCTCTCTCTCTCTCTCTCTCTATATATATATATATATATATTGGGTTGGAGGGAAAGTTCTGTCGTATTTTAAATAGGCAGGTGATTTTTCTTGTAAATAAAAAAAACATCTGGTTAGTGAGTCATTCGGATTTTTTTTTGTTCTTTTAGCTGCTGTATAATATAAAAGGAGTCCTTTTTTACCGTTCATCACTTACTTGTGATATTTAAAGTGAAAAACATTTCAGTAGATAAAGGGCATTTACGACACTGCATTTTGTACGAATTCCAAAAAGGAAGCAACGCATCGGTTGCATGTAAAAATTTATGTGCGGTATTTAGAAAAGATATTGTAAATGTTCGTACTTGTCAAAAATGGTTTAGCAAATTTCGTTCCGGGGATCTGAGCCTCCAAGAAAGTGATCGATCTGGACGACCATCCAAGATCGATAATGATGTTTTGCGATCCATGTTGGAAAATAATCCCCATTTAATAAGTCGAGAAATTGCAGAAGAGTTTGGCATCCATCATACAACTGTTGGAGATCACATTAAATCTCTTGGGTTTGTGTTAAAGGAAATTGTTTCGGTTCCACATGAATTAACGGAAAAGAATTTGTCTGATCGTGTAAGAATGTGTTCATCACATCTGATTAGACACAATGTGGAGCCGTTTTTGGACAAGCTGGTTACTGGAGATGAAAAGTGGATTCTTTACGAGAATATTAAGAGAAAAAAATCTTACTGCAAACCAGGAATATCATCAGCAACAGTTCCAAAACCAAGTATCCATCAACGATAAGTACTGCTTTGTTTGTGGTGGGATAGGAAAGGTCCAGTGTACTACGAGTTGCTGAAACAGGGGGAAACCATTACCGCGGATCTGTACTGCAATCAGCTGGATAAATTGAATATAGCTATCAAAGAAAAAATGCCAGCATTAGTGTCCAGAAAAGGAATAGTGTTCCACCACTATAATGTTCGCCCCCATACTGCAATGGTGACACAACAAAAACTGAATGCGTTAGAATGGTAAGTCCTTAGTCACCCACCGTATTCACCTGACATTGCACCATCTGATTATTACCTGTTCAGATCTCTGCAAAAATATCTAAAGGGAAAAAAAATTCAAGTCTTTTGAAAGTGTTTCTAAGGCAGTTGCTGACTATTTTAACTCCAAGGACGAGAACTTCTGCAAAACAGGAATTTACAGGTTACCTGAAAGATGGCAACAGGTTGTAACAAACAACGGAGCATGTATAATTGATTAATATTAAACACATATTTTTATAAATGAATTCAAATATTTTCTTTAAAATACGACAGAACTTTCCCTCCAACCCAATATATATATATATATATATATATATATGAATTAAAACAGATTGATAATGATTCTTACTTTCTTTATCGTTACATAGATGATTTAATTATTTTAGGTAAAACTGAGGAATTTAAACCAAATGTTTCGTTTTACCCTAATTATCTCAAATTATTAGAAACTAATCTTAATTCTAATACAGTAGAATTTCTAGATTTTGATTTGCAAATTGTTGACAATAGACTAATTAGTAATATTTATGATAAAAGAGAGAGATTCGAATTCCATGTAATCAAAATTCCTTTTTGGAACAGTAATCTACACAGATCTATTTATAGGAATATTTTATTAGGCTTTTTATTACGTAATAACAAATTAACCACACATAAAATAGACAAGTTTAATAACATTAAAAGATTCTTCAACAACTGTTTAGATCATGATTATCCAATAAATTTCTTAAATACTTATATACATCACAAATATATTAAACATCTTTGCGAATCGTGATCCATTTTCAAATCCATCACACAACAATAGGTCCACAAAGTCGGCTTGTTAGTGGTCTAACCGTGAAGAATTTATTTATTTATTTACTTTTACACAGCTTACATTTTTACTCACTCTCTGGACCATTATACTCCTTTACCATACTACTTATTACCAACCAATTGTTTGCATCCTTTTACATTTTATTACCAATCAAACAATGATTTAAATCTTTTTTCAATTTATATGGTGATGATTTGTTATATATTTTTTTCGTTTTGAGTATGTGATATACATCTTGAAGCTTAAAGAAAATTCCGTCTTACTACTCACATATTTGAATCTTCATTTCTTTGAAATTTTGTAAGTAATTTTTATATTTTGATTTGTTGATAATTTTTAGAATTATAGCTCTTATTTTTGTAGATTTTATCACTGAACTTTTTTGCATTTTTTAATCATTGAACTCTTTTGTAATCTGGATTTCCCAATTCAGCCTACCAAGAATTATAGATTTTACATTTGTAGATTTTATCACTGAATTTTGTTGCATTTTTTAATCATTGAATTCTTTTGTAATTTGGATTTCCTAATTCAGCCTACCAAGTCGCAAGGGGGGAAGGTTGGTACCATTAAACTAGTTTAACCTCGTACATAACTTCAGTTTAACAATGGTATCTCAAAAAGCTCCTCAAATAATTGCTTAAAACTTTTTACCAGCACTTAGTATTACAGCCCGCATATTTTGAATTAAGTGATAATAGAAAAGAGTACCCTTATCTTTTTATGGTTGTTTTTCTTCTATGATTAAAAGGAAATTTTTGAAAAATTTATATTTTTAAGTCTTTGACCCCAATTCGGTGATAAATGGAAATTGTTTTCGAAGTTCGTAGTTAAACACAAACTAGTAGGCAATAACCTTCTAAGTAATATTTTTGGAACTTTTTTTTTATTGTATGTGCTAGAAATTTTTACACAATGTATACCGTAATGTGAAAAATAACGCCTTATTTAACACTAAAAATGCCAATTTTTTTTTAAAAAGATATATGTAAAGAAAAAAAATTCTTTTCCAGGTTTATAAGTCTTAGCTACAGAATCAAACAAAACTAATTAAAATATAAATTTCTTTCAATATTTTGAAAAAAAAAAAAGTCTTAGCGATTAATCAACTATCTTAAATACAAATTTAGTTCAAAACTCCATGCTTCCATTGTTTTATAATGAAAATTATTAATAAGCAGAAATTAATATAAACATTTGGTCATCATTAATATTACAGCGTAAGATTTTAGGCTAAGTTTTTGCATTTTTCCCAAAAAAATGCTGAATATTGAAAAGATTGGATCTTATTTTATAGGAAAAATCGGACTTTATAGGAAAGATCCTTTTAGATTGGATCTTATTTTACAGGAAAACAACACTCCGATACCTCAATTGGTTATTTTATAACAAATTTTAAACCGCTTCTTTGACTTTTTATTTTCACCCTTTGTACTCTGCTTAAAGTATTCACAACTTTGAGTTTAAAGCCAGACCAGACATTTCTAAGGACAATAAAGAAGAAACTACATCTGTAGATATCCGATGTCAGAGTATTTGAAATTAATAAACAGCATTGCATGCAAGCTATTCTTGAAAGGGCTGTATTTATTGATTATAAAATTATTTAATTTTTAAATGCATGAATTACAAATTGTACTTTAAATATTAATAAAAATTGTAATCTTTCTGAAGTTCATAAAATTAGGAATATCTCTCATAATTAAGTATACTCGTAAAATACATTACATTTTTTTAAAAAAATGTAAAATATCTTGATTAAAACAATATACATACTAACACATATACACATATGCATATATTTTAATATATCAAAGACCGAACATTTTCTAGTCAATCCCATTAAAGAAATATTTTTCTGGTATTATAGTTTTAGCAAGTAATCATCTCGAGCATACACATTGTTTTAACTTCTTAAAACTCATATTTTATTCTAAACATTTTGTGTTTGAATATAAAAAAAAAAAGCCAGAACCCCCCTTCCCCCTCTATAATTAAACAATAATATGGGTGCCAAAAATTAACTTATTTTTGTGAATAATAATTTTTACAAAATAAAAAACTACATACAAACATTATGAATAAACTCCATATTTCGGTTTCATTAATTTTCTTTCACTTTCTGAAAGAGGCTATTTTTAAAAGGCAGAGGCGCTCGAATAAAATAAAAATAGTGACTCTTCCAAATACCAAAATTCAACTAAAATTGATCAATAAACAAGTAAAAGAAACATGAAAGAAACTGAATTTAAATCGATAATAACTAGCCAAATATCATACGAAGGTGGTTGAAAAAATACTCATACTCGTGACAGAAATAAGAATGGGGTAACATACTGTAGAATTATCCACACATCGTTTTCCCTTTTTCCAAGAAATCCATTTGTATGATACGCTTCATATCCGGAAAAAAAATCGTCAACATAGGTATTTTGACCGATGAGACCGTCTTCGCCTTCCTTTGGAGTAGATTCATCGGAACCAACTCATTGTTTTGTATAATGCATGGCTTTTTTTATAATGCTTGTATGGTCTCTCTTTCGTATTATTTCAAATGCCCCCGTATATAATGAGGAATCCCAGTCTCATCAACGGAGACAGCTTGTCGCAAAATCGCGATGAAACGCGAGGTGGTAGGAATCAAAGTTAACCCATGATTCAGTGTTAAATTTGTTTGAGATCCATTTAAAAGATGGCAGCACATAGTGATAACATCTGTATGCCTCATAACGCCTTCTCCATTAAAAGATGGTGGTTTGCGAGTCCTCCTTGTTTGCATAACTTGCAATAGATTATTGTAAATCCAATGCTGGAAGGTAATAAGAATTCCATCTGCTGTTTAATTTCCGAAGTATTTTCTGTCGTGTTTTAATAAAATAGAATAGGAACTACTTCAATAATAAATTAAAATCTTAAAAACAAGATATCCGTCAATTATATTTAAAGCATTAAATATGTTTATTAACACATGGATCAATAAGTTCCGAGACTAACCCAGAGATGGCGCTCGTAGTAAACC
>BMAW01031899.1:0-49610 GCA_019974015.1 Nephila pilipes | reverse complement strand
ACACAATATTAGGATCTATAATAACTGTGCTAAAATGTTTTAAATGTATTTAAATTAAAAATATCATGTTTTAGACAATTTTTTGACCTATTTTTAAAATTGGATAAAATTACTTTCAAAGAAATTTTTTTCTGGTGTTTTATAATCAAATAAAAAAAAGAAACTTACTAAGAATACAATAACATCTACATTTTAAAAGAAATTTTTCGTTAATAATTGTAGAATACATTAAGACTTTATTTGCCTGTTCAGACAGAATAAGATCTAAAACGGTAAGACTCCAACAGAATTATACTATAAGCTAACAAACTGTAGCTAAGCTAAAAACTGTACTATAAGCTAACAAAGTCATGTCAAATAATATAAATATTAGAACTATTTTCTATCTGAAAAAATATGATATTTATATTTAATTAAGGTAATATTTAACATTAGGAGAAGAAGGCTTTAATGATATTAAAAGTACTGTGTAAAAATCAATATTTAAAACAACATAAATAATCTAATAAACAGAAATTAGAAATACAATATTTGCTTTTCATTGTTGGTAAGAGCGTATTGTTTGCCATAACTTTATTTAACAATGTACAAAAAAAAATAAAATCTCAATAAAGGTAATAATGCAAATTACTATTCACTATTCATTTATTGCTCGAAAGCATTAGTATTTTGTGAGATTTTCAAAGTTCTTATTTTGTGCTATTTTGAAAGTTCTAGTTTGGTGAGTTTTTGAAAGTTATTTTGTGCTTTTGAAAGTTTTTATTTTGTGAGAATTCTCATTCTTTTAAGATGGTGGACGTGATTAATTTGGTAGTAGAAGTTTGTTTGTTTTTAATATACTGGGTTGTATTAGGGAGTGATGAGCCCTCTCTTTTTGAGATAATTGCTTATTCTATTGCTGTAGAGCTGTTGAAAATACGTAGCTTGCGAGAATCCTCCTCTGGAGATATTTTGATTGGACGCGGGGATGAAGAACTTCAGGAGATTTTAACACACGACGATGTGTCCATTGTTAGCACTTTTGACGTACCTAGGGAATGTAGCGTTCCAGAACTTTTAATTCCTGAGAGTAAAAATAATATTTTAAATCCCAAATATCAGCCGAAGATAAATACTATTCCTATTGTCCACTCAGAGGCTGTTTATAGTTTCTGTCAGGCCTTAAACTTGAAAGCTAGACTTGCTCCAGTGAAGAACAGAGTAGTTTTTATTCCTAAGAAATGTCCAAACCAAAATAAAATAACTCCTAAAGTCCTCTCAAAAATGGTATATAGTATGTGTCTAGCCTTAAATTTGGAAGCAGAACTTGTCAATTAAAAAACTAGTTGTTAATGATCCAAAGCCTTTCAGACAAATATGTGCAATTTCTACCCCTTACTGTCCTATCAATAGCAATATGGAAAATCTGTAATACATTAGCAATAAAAGCATGATTAATTTCGTCTCAAGATCGCTATTGCACTTAGAGTGATTAGCTATTTATAGGATGATTTCGATAAAGGATTTAAAGTATTAGATTAAGGAAAAGCGTTTCTACGAGCAAAATGAGTAACAGTAATAGTCAGAAAGGATAAATTATCAATCATTGCTTCTGTATGGAAGTGAACTCCAAATGAATACCCAAAATGTACACACTGCTTGGAATGCATTTAAAGTAACAAGTGGTAACACACCGATGTATGCAGCAACTGCGAACAATAGATAAAAAATGAATCAAGATTTACAAAAGATAGTGTTTCCTATTTTTTTTCCAAAGGCATGATGCTCAACAAAGAACATTTTTAGAGCAGTATTTTGAATAACATTTAACAGAAGATAAGTAAAAGAATACATTGACTGCTATGAAATGCATACCTTTACGAAGTAGAAGAGTTATCAAAATGACTGCTACAAAAAAAGTCTCGCCTACTAATGAAAATATGGATCAAATGATTTCCAAAGTTGATTGGATATTGTGAAAAAATTCATAAAAAATAAAGGTTTCTTCCACCATGGAATATTAAGAACAAGAAAAATGTAAAACAACGTTAAAATCAACTCATTATACAGCCAAGAAAATGTTTAAAGATCAATATATACACACAGATAAAACTATTTATTTATTCCAACGCCATTGAAAGAATGAAATTGCACCAAAAAAATAAAATACCAGTCATACTTCAAAAACTACTTTTAGGTTCGTTGAAAAACTGAAAATTAGAAAAAGGAATACAGATCTTGAGTCTTTGCCTTTACAACATATTCCTTCAAAATCACTTGATGTTTCATCTCTGAACAATCGTTACTGCTGAAAAGAGTTCCTTCTTAACGAAAGCACACCACTTTAGATGGACTCTGGAAAAAAATAAAAAAGTAATGACAAGCAATACTCCTGGAAATCGTAGTAGTTGTCATTCTACCTGGAAATCATAGGAATTGTCATTCTACCATGGATAATACGATACAGACTTACAGTACAGAGGTAAAATGATTAGATCGAACTTTTAAAAAATCATTCTATACATTTTAAAAAATGAAAAACTCTCACAAAATCGCTCTACAAAGAATATGTACCTTCTGTTTAAAGGATAAATAAATTTTATGGAAGATTAGTTTACCAATATTTTCACATTGTATATCACGCGTAAATGAAAAGAAAATACGTCATACTTCAAAAAATATCCTTATATTCGTTAAAAAAGTGAAATTGCACCAAGAAAAGAAAATACCAGTCATACTTCAAGAAATACTTTTACATTCGTTGAAAAACTGAAAATTGGAAAAAGAATTACAGATATTGAGTCTTTGCCTTTACAACATATTCCTTCAAAATCCCTTGATATTTTCAAAATCCCTTGAGCATGAAAACTTCTTTGTGTGTGTGTAATGTGAAACAAGACACATTTAAAGAATTATCTTTAGCAATCATTATTTTTTCACTCAGTTAAGAACTGAATTGATGTAAAATCGAACAAAAAGAACTTTTCCGTCAATTAAGAGGAATTAAACCCAGAAATTACAATCTAAAAAGCAAGATCATATCAAAAAGATTTTGATTAGAATTTTGAATCATGAATATCAGTCAATATACGAAAAAGGAACATGTATCAAGATTTATACAAAGAAAAGTTCATTGAATATTTCAAATTTTGATGTTCGTTGTGGAACACTTAGAGTTGAAGGATGAAACAGAATTCAGAAGAAATAAAAAAAAAAGATTTCGCTTAAAAAATTACAAATCGTGCGCTTCATTGGGGAACAACTAAAGCTGAAAAATGATGTGAAACTATCGCTTGGAAATTCCACTGGTAATAATTTCCACTGGTTTCTCTTACGATAGTAAATAAAAAATAAGAAAAATATAAAGTAATATTAAAATCCACTCATCATACTACTAAGGAAATGTTTTAAGAGTAATATATATGTACACAGACAAAACTATTTATTAATTCCAACGCTATTGAAAAAGTGAAATTGCATCTTGAAAAGAAAATACCAGTTATATTTCAAGAAATACCTTTACATTCGCTTAAAAACTGAAAAATGGAAAAAAGAAAACAGGTATTGAATATATGCCTTTGCAATATATTCCTTCTAAATCCTGTGATGTTTCATCTCAGAACAATTGTGACTACTCAAAGAGTTCTTTCGTAGATCAAGCAAACCACGATTGATGCACTCTGGAAAAGAAAGGAAAAATAATTGGCAAGCAATACTCCCGGGAATCTTACAAATTGTCATTCTATCATGAAAAACACAATGCAAACTTATAGCACAGAAATAAGAGCATCGAATCGAGCATTTAAAAAAATAATCTTTACATTTTAAAAATTGAAAAACTCATGAAATTGCTCTAAAAATGCTTAAGGACCCTCTGTTTAAAGAATAAATAAATTTTATCAAAGATTATTTTACTGGAATATTCACATTGCTTAATACGTGTAAATGAAACTAGTAGAGTATGAATACTTTCTCTTTTGTAAAGAAAAACATTTCAAAAAACACATTTAAAGAATTATCCTGAGCAATAATTATATTTCGCAAATTTAAAAATTGAATTGACGTAAAAATGAACAAAAGAAACTTTACCGACAATTAAAAACTATCACATCTAGAAATTACGATAAAAAAAACCCGAGATAGTCCCAAGAAGATTTCGATTAAATTTTGAATCATGAATATTAATCAATAAATGAAAAAGGATATGTATCTGTCGAATCATGGATATCAGGCAAATATAAAAACATGACCTGTATGAAGATTAAAATAAAAACCATTTCATTGAATATTATAAATTTCGATCTTCGTTGAGGAACGCTTTGTACTGAAGATGATACAGAATTCAGAAGAAAGATAATACCAGAAGATTTCGATAAAAACTTTCAAATCTTACACTTCATTAGGGAACATCTCAAGCAGAAAATTGTTGTAAAATAATTGTCAGGAAAATGAGCCGCAAAATGTTAATAAATGTCTAGTTAAAAATTTAATTTGTGACTGCATACTGAACCTTTGGACTAATGATGCTGCAAAATAAAAGGAAATCAATTCACACACACAAAAGTTACAAACTGGATTGCCTTCATGAACATTCGGGGTCAAAATCGGAAAAAAATACTCATCACGAAAGATTCCATCAGAATTTCTATTATACACTTTATTAAAGAATGTAAACGTGCTCAAGTTGTTGCATAGTTTAAAAACAGAGAGAAAAATTAGTGCGCTTGATGATGGATGATAGTTCATTTAAATTTCCAAGAGTGCGTATCTTATTGACTATAAACTCTTGATGCTGCAAGATTAAAAACACAATATGTGCTTAAAAAGGGTGCTCACTTAAAATTCAAAATAAGATACCTCATTCTCACGAACACATGCAGGAATTGTGCAAGTATGAAAAAAAAGTGAAGAATACATATTTAAGAAGAATGCTTTCAGAAATGTAAAAATATGTAATAAAATATTTTCAAGACTCAAGATTTTATAAAATTTAAAAAGAAATTAACATATATGCTAGAAAACTTCCTTTATATATATATAAATATAGAACTATAAATAATAGAGCTGTAAATAAACGTTGAACGAAAAAATTGTAATGTTGTGGCAGAATGAAAGACAGCAGAAAAGTTTTATGAGCCCAAGGAGACGTGCATTAAAATGAAATGTAATAAATTACGTTTAATGAAGCTACAAAAGAAAAGAACATAGAAAAGAAATATGGCTGAGAAAAGATATTTGCTTAGAATAATATATATATGATTCCTACTGATGAACATTAAGAATTGTAGATTAGAATAAATGCCTAAGGGCATATAAAAAAAGAGCACATTTAGAATTTCAATGGATTGGAATTTCAAATGCACTGGATTTTACAACATTTAATGAAATAGAAGATTAAAAGAAAGTTCAACTTGCAAAAAGTTAATAAGCACAAATCTCCTCCAAATAGCACTTTGCTTGTTAAATAGAACAAATCTCCTTTATATTATCATAATGTGATTTCTATTGATGTAAAATTGTAACTCATGATGACGCTGAATGATAAGAAATACCCATGACTAGAGCACATCATTAAAACTTCAAAAATCTGCATTTCATTAAAAATAATTTGGTGATCAATATATAATACAACGGCAGGATTAAAAAAGAAAACATTTCTCAAGAGATGAGTTTATTTAAAATTTCAAAATATGTTTATCCCAATGATGAATAATTAAAGCTCACAATGCTGTAGAATTCTGAATGAAGATGGAAGACACAAACAGGTGCACTTATGCATGCAAACCGTTAATTTAAAATTTAAAAAAATATTTGCCTCCTTTATATAGTAAGGTATGAACTACTGTCGTTGAAAGGAAAAGGAGAGAGAAAGGCAAAGAATGTAATGTCCATTCCAAGAACGGTTCATTTCAGATCTCAGAATATTCAATTTTCATTCAGAAACATTTCAGTGGAAGATGCAATAGAATACAAAATGTAATAAAGCCATAAATTTACCATTAAAAACTAATTTAGCACGTGTGTCGCCTCATGTAACAAGTAATTAACATTTAGATCTAATTCGTGTACTAAATAGAAGGAGATACGAATAGAAAAGAAATAAATATGCTACACATAATGGTAAAAAAAATTACTTAAAATTTAGAAGTTTTCTTGTTTACGAACACTTCGATCAAGAAAAGGAATATAGAATACAAAACAAATAAGAATGAAAGTGTGAAAAAAATTAATATACTATTTCAAAATATGTTTTGTTTATGTAATATTTAAACAATAAGTGACATTGCTGAGTACAATTGAAAATAAAATAAACATGAAAAGTTTAAGTTTTAAACTAAAATTTTTTGTATTTTATTCATGATTAAAGTTGTGGCCTAGTAAAAAATATTTAACCATTTTATACCAAACAAATTCGCTTATAGTTTAAGAATATATATTTGATTGAGGAACATTTACATTTGATAATACTGCTGAATTCACAAGAAGATAAAAGTAAATGATTCCATATGAATATTTTGAAAACTTTATCCATTTCTGAAATTTTGTTCAAGATACTCTTGTGTAGACTCCTTTGTTTCATGAATATAAAATTAGAAAAACTTTAACCGCATCCTTCATTTTATTTTTTTATTCACTATTCTTATTAAATTATTATCACATTTTGGTATTGTTGTAAAAATTGTATTTGTGAATACTAATAAAATCTTATTTCAAAATTCAAGTTGTATTTTATTTATTTAAGATAAAAATGTACAAATATGAAATATTCTATACCAATATTTACATTTTAAAGATGAATCATATAAACACGATACTTCTTTTATATCCTACGTATTAATATAAAAAGTGTAAAAATATATTTCGAAAAGTTCATAATCTACTTTACATACTAAATGCGGACACATCTTTATCAAATATTCAGTTTGAAATTCAAAAAATGAACAAATGAATATCAAATATTCAGTTTTAATGGTATATGGAGCAAAATATCAAACATTTCTTTGCGATATAATTAAAATATTTTGATATCTTAGCTGCATAAAACTGTTTTTATTTTCACACTGTGATTAGTTACAAATACTCTAAAAGTTTTTAATTCTGGGTAATGCCCTCACTTATTAAAGTAAAGTGTCATTTTCTCAACTACATATTTCTGCTAAAATAGGTTATTGTATAAATTCAATTTCGAAAAATCAGAACATAAAACTGTACGTATGAAATATTTGAAGACACTGTGTAATTGTCCTTTATATAGATTCGGAGAATCTAATTTATTCCTTTTTTTTATAAAAAATTACATTGCTTGAAAATGTGTGTAATTTTAGGCATGATATCTTAATGAAACATTATTTTCATATGTTTTTTGACTTTCTTTGTATATTCAAAATAATTTGAATACAATTAAAATTTCAATTGAGAAAATAAAGAAGTCAGCCCTATACACATATAATGAAATAACTAAATCCGCTAATTGTTCATCACTTAAACTGAATAAAATTACTTTTCTTCATATTTCTTCTGAGAGGAAGAATCTAAATAACAATTAAGATGGAAACATTTCAAATTAGATAAGAAATTTGTCCCTTACTTTTCCCCTCACAAAAATGCTTTTGAAAATATTCGGATCCCTAAAAACATTTAAAAATCAACAGATATTCTATTTAATCGTGTTACATATCTTAGTTAACAATAATTTCATTATTGTATTGATCAGCGTTCGTAATTACTTCTATCATCACATGTAGATGCGTAGGATCAAACACAACGATACCGGTCCATACAATCACACAATGCAAATCATATAGGTATCGTTCGCGCATGTTTTTGAATTGATATTCACTATCACTTTCACGTCAGATCAAATGGCATGCAATCAGATGAAAGACTGGATCTATTCTCATCCTAGAAAACTAAACGTTTTCAAATATTCTCAATCCAATTTTGATGCTGTCGACGCCATTACAAACGGGTACTAAGGTGCTCACTTGTCAATGGGACAGACACACAACAGGTCTTTAGAAGTATCCAGCTTACCGGAAGCGTCGGGAAACAGATTTCCTCGATATCCGAATATCTGTGGCAGGTGCATTTCCCACTTGATCACCAATGGTATGATAGCTCTTTTTTACTGTTAGGAAGGTGTATTTGTTATCTGCGACCGTAGTACTATATTAACGACTCCCTACAACGTCCTGTATACACATTCCTTTTGATCGAAGCTATATTTAAAGTCGAGAAAATATTGTGATCGATTTTGAATCCCCTGGCAACATTCGTTATTTGTCGCTTTGCTTCCAGATTTCCACTATATTTTCCACTCGTAAAGTCATCAAAATCACGTGTTAAATATTCATACTATACCCGGACGCTCCGATAACCTTCAATCACTCAGTCACGTGCCCACGCGCAACAAAACTTTCCATATTTATTGCTGCATCACATCATTATGCTAATTTATTCTTGCTAATGGGTTTGATTTTGTGGCCATCACCGAGGAAAATAAAGCTCGTTATTTGGTTTTGTACATCATTTTAATAAACACGTCGTATTAAATGTGTTGAAGATTAAAATAACGCTAAAAAAATTCAAAACAGATTTCTTGCAGACAATTATTTTATTTGTATTCATTTTTCAGATAGTAAAGGAGTTTTCACACATCAACACACACACACACACAAAACGATTCTTCAGTAAGTCTTGGTCCTTTTACGTATTTTCCTTAAAATAACTCTTGAAGACTTTAAAATGATGTAGTTTGAATTCAGAATCTCTTATTTTCAATTCATAATAATTTATGAATTAGAAAGGAATCCGTCCACTTCTGTGAAATAATTTATTGATAGCATTTATAATGGAAGTAAAGCGTATAGTACAAAAGAAAAAATGGTATAGAGAGTGAGTGGAAGTTATCAGCGATAACATCAGAACCCTGCCTACGCTGAGTAAACATGAATAGGATATAATGTAGTGAGGAACTACAAGGGATCAGTGAGTCAATTTCGTTTCAAGTTCTACTACAAACTCGGCCCTATTGATACACAACAGATATAATATCCTAGTTATAATATTAATATTTAGATTCGAACACGCGTAGAGATTAATCTGCGTGTTTGATATGAAATATCGTGTGGTTTGATTACTTTGCGATGCAGAGATTCAACTGATTTGCTGTCCGCTTTGACTCTATTAGGGACTGAATTGTTTGGTTACTCTTTCATTATCAATTTATAATGGAAAGATGAGGAAGAAATCTTGGACCTCACATTTTAACCGATATAAACAGATAACTTCTTTTTAATTCCCTATGTTGTCAAATTGGCTTTTATTACTGAATTTAATGAATATCGGAAAAATATTTTCTAATATTAAAAAATGCTTACCTCATGATTCACTGTCTCTGAAAGTTTATCATTATAATATATTCATGTATAATCATCGATCTAATACAATTTCCTGAAGTGAATTATTAATTATCAAGGAAAACTGATATTCTCTGATATTTTAATAATATTACATAAAGTCACTGAAAAACACAGGAACACATAAGTATTAAAATATGATTATGTTACTAATACAATCGAAGGATTAAAACTAATGAAATTGTTTTTTAGAGATACCCTTTTATAAAACAGCCTATTTTTAAGAAAATAATTAGTTAAAAATTTTAAAAATATATCGGATTTCTTAATAATTATCGAAACATTAATTACATTTCAAAAAATTCTATTAGTAAGTATTTTTAAACTTTATTTTATGTGCAACATGTCTTCTTTTGATTATTTCCTTTAAACTAATTTATTCTTTCGTCCTCTCAATTTAAAGAAAATTTAAGTTTCGTATATTTCTTAGACTAGTTTTATGAATTAAGTTTTTTTTTATGTATTATAGCTTTTATCTCTATCTCTGAATCATATCTATGTTTTAAAATTAGGGGAAAAAATCTCCAATTACTGAAAGCATTTTTAAATGAAAAAATGCTCCTTTCTAAATCCACACTTAATATATATATATATATATATATATTATAATAATAAACTCGATAATTAGTATTTTATGCTTTAAATAAAAATAATGGGAATTAAATAAACATTCAAAAATGGCTCATAAAGATATCAAAATAATAAGAGATATTTTTTTTATTTGAAATTTTTTAAAATAACTTTTCAAGACCAGTATTATTCAAAAAAGTAAGAAATTTTGCTGATATTCTGCTGATTTATATTTTTAGGAGTAGTAACACAGATTTGAAAATGTTTAATTTTATTTTTTAAGAATTCATTTGAATTATTTATGGAGCTATTTTTATTTTTTCTTTAAAAAATTCTTCTTTTTGATTTTTTGATTATTTTATTCTTTCAAAATTTAAAAGTTCTTTTGAATATCCGAAACAAGAATTCAATTAAAATATTCAAGAAACATTGATAATATAATCAGTTAGTGAATTTAACTTAGATCCCATATCAGTCCTAACCTAGGAAGATTTGCAGCAAAAATGGAAAGCGAATGTAAACGAACATGAGTGAAAACTCAAGATTTTTTTTATTGAATAGTTCAAAATATTTTTGAAAGAAAAGAAGTTATGAAGTACTTAGGGGAAAACCGCTATTTTATTTGTTAATAATTATTTTAAACTCAAATTTTATTTACTGTTAAAATTTCAAAAATGATTTTTAAATCCACTATTTATACATCCACGAAAGGTATGTTTTTCAGGAATTTTGGATTTAAAGTGTAGCTGTGTTTGTTTGCTTGTGGCGAACAGTGGACAGCATAAAATGTGAAACAAGGATTCAATTTTTGTTTTTAAAAAATATTTTTACAATACGAATTTTTTTAATATTCTTCTTTCGATTAAAGCTTGTTACAATAATGAAATCCAAAGTCCAGCTGAAAGAGATTTACAATTGTTTTTCTTTGAGGCAATACAAATTTAAAACTAAATAAGTGACGCCTAAATAATAATTGGTATCTCAGAAAGGCGGGAGTTAAATTAGCTTTATGAGAATAATAAATATCAAATATTTTTCTCTGGACGTATTATTTCAGATAATTTTCGACACATTTCAAGTGAAACATGGTTCAAAGTTTTGTAGAATTTTCTCGTATACTTATATATTGTTTATTTACGTTACGCGTTTATATTGGGTGAAGGATTTTAGAAGCTTTAACAGGAACAGCTGACTTAGAGTTTCATTCAACAGATCTTCTTCAATTTATCTTTAGTAGACAGGCGCTTTAAGAAAAGAGAAGAAAAAATATTATGAAATCACACATAAATAATGTATACATTTTATCCCGGTATTCACAGAAATCCTTCAACACCTGTTACTTCTTGAAAAGGAAAAAAAAGGAAATGAATTTTTTTTTTGGAAAAAAAAAATGAATTTTGATCTTTATTTCTTTCAGCACGAATATTTGTAAAAGTTTCAAGAATCCGTAATGCATTGTTTTAGATCCCATGGATAAATTCAAATGATGGCGTTTGCAACGATGTCGAGTTTTCATGAAAATAAACAGTGATGCCAAATTCTTTTTCCTAATGCCATTCCGTTTTAAGAGAAAACTACAACTATACATTTGATTATCGCAGCTGTCGGAAGAAAATATCACGACATAAAATAAAAAGAGTACAAGATAGAGGCATTGGAATTAGAATTTTAAAAGGGTAGTTTTTTTCGATAGAAAGCTTCAAGTGATATCTTTTTCCCACATGAGACCTGAAAGAAACAAAAAAGTCAATAAACATCTGAAGTTTCACATTCAACTTGCGATGCAACTAGATTTATTGTAGTCTTTCCTACAAGCAGCGGAATATAAGTTTAAAAAAATAGCAGCTCACGTATATTTTTTTCTACAACTTAAATATTACTTAAAAGAAATATACCAGAGCTCTAAAAATCCTTATATGAAATTTTGACTAAGTCCCGTAAAGAATATACCGGACATATAGACCATAAGTATTAAAAATACAGAACTGTTGATCTAAGTAAGTGTTTTTTCGAAAAACGATAAGTGCTTTTTAAAAACATTATAAGCGATCATGCGTAGCATTGCAATGTAATAAATATTAATAAATTTCAATATAAGGTATTCCATTAGCTAAAAAATTGTCAACATATTAGGAATTTTAGCGGAATAATCGGCAGCGGATACGAATTCGAACTAAACGGTTTTATAAATATATGAAGATATTTATTTACCATTTTCCATTACGATAAAGAAACAAGTATCAACTCGATTTTTAAATTTAATTTAGATCTTTAAGTCTATATACAACTGTAAACACATATCTCAAAATAAACTTTCATTGGTTTTATTTGTTATTTTCTATTATAAAATCTACTCTCAGCCTTTATGGGCATTCTGCTCTGTCACATGACTGGTATTGTGGTAAGCGGCATGATGGAGTTACCAATTTTGAGGGTGATCGAGTCCAGTAGCTTACTAAGTAAAGATTTCTAAGCGGTTACTTGAGGAACCTTAGATTTGACCAAGGGAATACGATCGTCTCCGTCAGTAGAAATTGTAATTCTGAACAATCCTCCCCTAATCATCTTCTGTTCTATCCGAGGCTTTCCAAGGAGGACTTGAACTAGCGTCACCATCTTGTCTCTGACTGTTTGAGTGATTTTGGGTTCATGGATCTGATCTTGCCCGGGCTAGATCAAATAGGATCAGCAGCAGCTACAACAACAATTTCCCATTTTTAGTCTATTGCCAAAATAAATCGGTTTATCAATTATTCAACTATTATGAATGATTCAATTATTATGAATGATTTCATTTAAAAATGATTCCATAGTCGACCTTTGTCATGATATTTTCTTAAGCTATCCGCGGGGACTTTTCTTTTTGAATCCCTGAAAATAAATATCTCGGCAAATAAATGAAGCAGGATTCATGTAGATTAGACCTAAATATTTTTTATAAAATAGTGAAGGAAATAATGCTCCTTTTTTTCTTAAAGCAGAGTTGGTAACCCTAATTTTAGCTCAAGAAAATGATCTACGAAACTAATCTCTAAAATACATATATGATTATCAACAGCATTAAGCTAGCTTTTGTGGGTACAATTCTTGTAAACATTTTATTAAAATTTTTATATATTTGATCTGCGAAAGACAAGGTATATTTTTTCTACCATCGAAAAATTAGACGTTTTTTATAACGCTCTATTTCACTTTTATTGAAATGTAACAAAACTGTAACAAATTTCTTCTTTTAATTTTTTTTCTTTGATAACTTCTAGAGCTTACTCTTCTGGAATAATTTTAGCATCAAGGGAATTAAAAATTGATCCAACGAAACATTTGCAATACTTTGCACTTCCAAATTTCGAGCTGCAATTTATGTTTCATCGTATAACCTTCGTAAAAGGAAGCAATCAATGAAGTTTCAATGAAGCCAACCACATCTGCTTCTAAGAACTATATTACAATTAATGAAAGAGTAGCATTATCCGATTCTTTTATGCTACTTTTCTTTTCTTATATTAATTCGTGTAATTTGTATGGTTCATCCCTATCTTTCTTTTCTAAATTTTCTATAGTGCTTTTAAACAACTTAGAAACTGTTGTTCTGAAATCAGTTCGTTTCCATTTTAATTTATCTAGTTGTTCAAACCTTTCGTTAATTCTGAAGTGTACTCAAGACTGCAATTATTAAATCAGTGGAATCTATACTTTTAAATTTAAATTAAATATTTTCATGCTTTTACCTTAGTTTTTAGGCTATGGTCTGAATCTATCCTCACTTCTTTTTATAGATATTTGTTGTGGAGTTGAATATTTAAAAAGTGGATTGTATGTATTTTGAATAACGATTTCGGAACACCTAGGAATTTCTCTCAAAGGACACTCGAACAAGAATGCACAAAAAAAGCGTTCGCCTTTTCTAACCTTACTCCTTTGAACATGTACTTGTAGGGTGGTGCTTGTTAAGATCCCATTCTAAAAATAGAGGATAGAAAAGGAAAAAGACACTCCTCGTGCGGATATCTAATAGGGTGCTCGCACTGCTGAAATAGAATGTGGTATCGCACAACCAACAGGGAACACTTGAACGCGTCGTGAACAGTAACCATTACTTCATTGTAAATTACTGCATTTCTCCTTTAAATAAACGTCTTTTTAAATATATTACTAGCATTCAGCATCTACGATTAAATTTTAAAATTTAATTATGGTTTTAAAATTAATAACCGGCGGCCCTCCAAAAATGCAAAGGAGACTCCCTTAAGGGTTGAACCCTATTAGTCGGGAACCAATGTTCTATAAGGTTCACCTATAAGACCCGAGTTCTCTGGTTGATGTACTCTAGATGGGGTTAAAAGATTATCCCCTGTAGCCACTTTATTGAACCACTCCTAATGGTAGATGGGGACAGGATTCATCACTCTCTCAAACTTGGTCATCCTCGTTATTTTCGGCTATTTGTAAGATGAGTAAAATTTGTAGAGTGGAACAAAATAAAATTTACCCCAAAGAATATAAAAAAGTGCAAATGGTGAGGTGAAAAAGAGAGGTATTTGAGGATGACTGGTTATGCAATTTCTTAGGGCTTCAAATTCTCTAGAGAAGTTGATGTATTGAATGGATCATGGTTCTTCGTCTACTACCGTTCACTGAACTTGAACTTCATCCCTCGGTTCGGTCCGAAGCACTTGAGTTTCAGCTGCAAACCTCTTCTTGGGTCATTTATACAGAGGAAATGTTTTTTTTTACTTCACACTTTCTTTTTATATAAGTGTTTTCATTTCCCTCTTCTGGTAATTTCAGGATTTTTTGCTTAATTTTTCTCACCACTCTTCTGATCATATAAATTCTTTTTTTTTGACACTTGCTTCTTCTGTTGCATTTTTCTTTATTCTGTTAATTATAATTTTCCATATGCTATCTCAAAAAACCTTTCTTTTTCTTCCGTTATTTGTATTACCTTTTGAATTCTAAATTCTTCTGTTTTGTTCTTTACTTATAAAATTTATTCAATTTTCACCTCTATCAGTTCTACTTCGCGAAAAATTCCTACTGTGATTTCCACTTGGATGATGTCCTTTCTTTATAAAGTTTCTTATGTCCTGCACTGCCTGTGTGTTAATGAACGTTCTCGAAGGATATGAAAATGTGTCTTAGTGAAGTTTTAATTTGTTCTTGGCATATCTAATTGGTATTAACTCTATAGCATTCTTATTTCTCACGAAATAAATTATTTAATCCGGCACAAAGAGTTTTATCGTCCGTTCTTCTTTAGTGCATAACGAAATCATTAACACAATAAAGACTGTTTTTAGAGGTTTCGTCATTAGCGCTGTTAGGGTTTAAAATAAAAAAAATTGATTCGACATACACACTTGAGTTATCATTAACAGTTTGCTCTAAGCAACAATTTCACTTCTTTTTTTAATAATATACTTTTTTATTCCCATTTGAAGATATTTTAAAATGGAGAAATTACTCAATAAACTCCAAGTTTTCGTTGTCAATATAACAGGAAATGATCTAAAATTTGATTCATCATATTTTGGATTGAACTTATTATCATGATTTTTACAGTTTGTTTTAAAATCCCTAACATTAAAATTGTCCTGCTTATTATTATTCATCTTATCATCAAATATCCTGCGATTAAATTTATCTCTTTTTTTCGAAAATTTTTAGTTTTTGCAGAAATACTTTGATACTTTTAAATCGTGCAAAATGCTTTTGTTGTTAATGCAGTGGGAAATATCCTGAATTGTGTAGTCAGTTAAAAGTAAATCTTCGAAGTCATCATGGTGGGTTATTTTTCTCATAAGAAAAAAAAAAAAAAAGCACTTTGAACATATTTTTTCCGGTTTAAATGTCTTTAAGTTAGCAAAGAATTTACACTTGTAACCAAATTCATCCATTAATAAATATTTTAATTTGCTCCATGAATTAATTCCCGATTCTCCCTAAATAGAAAATTTGACTAACCCCTACAACATTGTCTCCCGAATAAATTGTTCCAAATACCTGAGACAAAGCATTTCGGATTGTTTCTCGAAATGTTTGATCTGTTGATTAAGGAACAATCTTCATTTCGTTTAAGTTACTCACAAAATATTTTCTACGATTTTATGCTAGATTTGGTAAAGTTCGGTGATAATCTCATTTGTGAAATGCTTATATTGAGTTCTACCGAATTAATTTTATTTTCATCCTCCTTTTCTTCATTTGAAAAATTATTTTTCTAAAGTTTTTAAATTGATAATGTTAAAAATTATTTATTTGACTTTTTACTCATATACACTTTCAGAATCTTATCTTAAAAAATTGCATTTGACTATTAGTTCCTTATAGGAAAATTTTTCTAATAACAATTTAATTTTTTAAATATATTCATTATCAGAGGGTTAGAACTGAAATTCCTATAACTTCATATTTTTGTCTGTTACGACGATCCCCTTCAAACTCATGAATTATCTTTAGAGATACATGTAACTATCTGAATTATATCGATTTAAATTACAAATTTCCAACAGATTCATTTAAGGAAATTCGTATTTTTAAAATGTACTCTTAGATTCGATGTTTCCGCTGGATGATCTACTTATTTTACAAACCGGATTTAAATGGCGGTAATAGTCCCCTAAAGGTACTTTTACTCAGTCTTAAAGAACAGTAAGTCACTATTGCAAGGCTTTGACGTTTATAAGAAAACACAAACTACAACGTAACAATCCTAGTCACTCACTTTCCGCACATTCTTTTGACTTTTCTTACGAAGAATAATCCGTCTTTTCACGGAAAAAATGCTCTGTCGCAGGTCTTAAATTTTCTTACTTTTCTACCCGGTAAACGTTTAGTTAAAATACCAATGCAAGTAAACTTTTATCGCTATGAGAATTGTAACAGTATATTTCTGCCCAAGACCCCAAAATTTGAGGGACTATTTATGGTCTAAGAATTACTTTGGATCTATCACTTACATTCAATAATGTTTATTATCAAAGTTTTTACAAGCCTTTATTAATAGTGAGGGAAATTAACCCCTACTATCTAGCAAATACGTTGCCCACAGCACCGTCTTGAGCGTCTTTCGTTTCTGCGTTGTCGGCCATCTGCTCCTCTATTTGTGCCGTTTTTTTCTTTTCTTCCTCAAAAAAAGCCGGAGATTTCCCCTCGTGTCTTTTGATGGGGCTTGTCTGTAATACTAGCGCTTCCCAGTTGACGTTCTCTGGATGGGGGAAAGGGAGTAGCAACTGTAGCAACTGTATCGGTCCAATCCGATGGGAGTTAGGATACGAGTAGAAGGTTCTCACTACCCAAGTTATTTTACATATACCTTATGATTTCGTAATATGTGAGGGTGGTTGAAAGGGAAATGAGAGCGGAGTACATCACTGTAGTTTATTGATTGTTTCCAATTTTTCTATGAAGTCCACAAGTATGGAAACTTTGCATGATAAAAAAATCGTTATCATAAGCGTCTTGGAGCAGATTCACTTTAAACAATTCATTGTTTCAACTATAGCCTCTTTTCCGGTGTATAATGAGGAATACAGATCTTATCGACGGTGATAACTTGACGTAAAATGACGATTATGGGGCAGAAATAAAAACTAATATCTGAAGCAGAGTCAAATGAAGCAGTAAAGTAGTGTTTTGGTGCCATTTAACAGAAAATTGCTACAGTGATTACATCAAATAACATTAAAAACTCCATCTGTCATCAAAACATATATACTTTTTGAACCTCCCTCGTATATATTTTGGATACATTTACAATTCAAAATTTATATTTTCAAAGATAATAGTACGGACTTTAAAATTCTTGTCGTTCCAGATAATTAAAATAAAATTAAATTCATGTTCAAACAAACAACATTAAAAATGTATTTGTTTATAGCATGGAATTTATTGGATATGTTTAAAGTAAGTTTTACCAGAGATTTTGGAAATCACTTTTAATTTGATTACCTTAAACTTTGTTTATAAATAAACTTCATTTTTTATTTGCTTCGAAATTAATAAATATGTCCTGTGTAGTAATTAAATAATTTGGCATTACAAGGACTTATTCGCGTTTATTTACCCGAGAAAGAAGTCATCAAAACTACGATCCTACTATATATGTGCTGTAATAGTTGTAAGTAATTTTTAAATCCCTCGTATATATCTCTGGAAAGGTAAACTGTTCTGCTAGATACTATCCTGTAAAATACATAATTTCTAAAAACAAAACAATAAATATAACGTATTTTTTATTTTCTTACAAATAAAACCTTTTCAATTTAAAAGTAGTTAATATTGATAAATAAAATATGGAAAAATTGATTCGGTAAAGAAACAACAAGAAATGTTTGAGTTTCATCAAGAACTATAGAATAATATTACAATTTAGACTTTGCGAAGTATGATCAATAATTTGATTTTTTTAGAATTGAAATGAATTTCATAAACTGAATTTCTGAAGTTTCAAAATTTTTTACTCATTTAACTTACAAATAATGATTCTTCAAAATTTTTATTAAACCTGGTTGTATTTATATTAAATCGCAGATCGCATAGACATGAAAGACAAAAACACTTAGCTTCGATTTAGTTCTGATATCTTTAATTAACTATATCTAACTATATTAACTTTATACTGATTTCTTATAAAAAGGAAAATATGGTAAAAAAAATTCATTGAACAAAAAGCAAGCTTACCAAACAATGTACTTACAAATAAAAATAATTTAAAATCCAAATTTATATTCTTGAGTATAGGCATAGATTGAAGGTAAATAGGTTTTTGAATTTCCACCACTAAATGAAAATTGATAAATATTAAAATTTTAAAAAATGTATAAAAGATAATTTTTATATCATGTTTGTGAAGTTTATATTGGTTTATAAATATAATTTTAAGGTTTTGTGTACAGGATCTAAATTAAATTTTTTTTTTATAATTCTATGCATTATTTTTAGGAATAATTTTTTTTAATTGGTGTCCGTATCGAATTTTAATTAGGATTGCAAGTATCATACTAAAAAAGTTCTTCAGCAGTATAAAAATATATTAAAATAATAGATTATAAAACCTAAAACGTACTTACAAAAATTCGTAGTTGCTGGAATTAGAAAATTTGTAAAATTATGAGTGTCACATATACGTTGAAAGGCTCAATTTACTCACAAAATTTTTCGTACCAGCATTTCTAATGTTTTTATTATTTAGTATTCCAAAAGTCTACATTTTTTTTCTTTTTGTAAAAATAAATTATGTAGAACATCATTTTATGTTAGAATTCAATTAACATTTAAGTATTTTGATTTAAAATTAAAGATGCATTAGATGGACGTTTGTTTTAAGAAAAAAGTATAAGAAGCGTAATAATTTATCTTTTTTCAAGAATTATACAACTTTTAAGATCTAAATAGAAAACCTTTAATTTATTACATAATAAAGAGTAGCATTTTTTTTTAAAAAAACAAAGTATTGAAGTCTTAAAAGCGCTAGAATTTTATTCATTCCACAATAAAAATTTAAATACATTTGAATTCCATTAAATATTTTCTTTTTAAGTACATTAGATTACTTTAAAGAATTAAATTAAAACAAACAGTAATAGTAGGAAAAAACATCTGTTTCAAAATTACATATCAAAGCATTCTATTTCCATTTACGTCATTCCGAAATTTGAGGTTTAATTATTTATACTTTTTTTCTTTGCACTCCTTCAATCTCTTACTTTGTAAAGAACATTTTGCTCCTTTTCTACAGTTTTTTTTTTTAAATTTACAACATAATCTTAATTTTTAAAATAATGAATAGCTGTTTCAGTTGTAGAAAAGAATCTTACTCCATAAAAAAATTCTCGGTCTCTCATTATTTCTCCTTGCGAGCAATAAGCAGAAAATGAGAAACATTTAAAATTAATAAAGGACTTTTACTTTTTTTACTCTCTTTCAATTTTCTACCAGACTGTTCTTTTTTATAGATTGGTTTTTTTGTGGGGTTTGCTTCAGTATCTCATTTCTATAAGAATGAATAATTGTTTGGTTCGGTTAGTGAGAAGAAACTTATTTGTGTGAGTGAATATTTTTGTGCTTGATGAAACTCATAGGCAGTAATTGGCTGTCGTTGCTTATATCCTGTTTGAAAATGAGCACATCTTAATATCAAGTCAAATCTTCAGCAAAGTTTTATATCTCAAGCCAGAGCACAGCTTTTCTCAATATGTCTAGTATTGAATAATTGAATCCTCAATTAAATTATTTGATTAAAACTTTTTAGTTTAAAACATCATGTATAGCATTATTATCAGCTGAGAAACAAACCATGTCGAATAGAAAAACTATTTATTAATATTGTAAATATTCTCAAATACATTTTCAATTCATGTGAAGGATGAGAGCTCTTAATATATGTGTTTGCATAATCTTGAAATGCATATAATGTATTTTAAGATCGTGCATGTAATATTTTTCGGAAGATCTTTACATTCGGATGAGATAATTTTCTTTTAATTTAACTATTTTGAAGCGATGTGTTTAATATTTCATTATTCGTGTTCCGAAATTTTATTATATTTAAATTATCTTATTATAAATTATTTTATATTTAAACTATAATCTTTTAAATAACGATTCACTACTTTTTTAGCTAATAAATGTTTCCATAAATAAATTTATTTTAAAATCACAATAATTAATACCTTGAATGATTTCATTTTATTCTTGTATATAATTCTTTGGCTTATATGTTGTTGAATTTTCCATATTTAAGATAACTTTGACAACGTAAACCGTCAAAAATATAGACATATCTTTTAACGTAGGTTACTATTCAGGAGGAATGAAACAGAAAACAAACAAAAAAGCCCGCCGGATTAAAAATGTTACATTTCACTTTTAAAATGTAGAAATAAAAATATAAAATTTAGCTATTCATAGCTATAGCTATTCATTAATTTCTATCATTTTTATATAATTTTTTTACTACGCATTAGTTAATTACTGTATTTCTACTGAACAAAATCAAGTTTCGTGTAGTCATTTTTCTTTTAAATAAATAGCAATATTTAAAAAAGAAATCTAAAATTTATGGTAATTTATTTTATAGAAAGTCTTATGTAATTTTTTCTGAAATACCCCAGAGAGATTAATTATGATAAAAATTAATTGATACTTAATTATAAATGAGAGAAGGCAAAATGTACTGTATTGTGTTTGAATTTCTGTAGTTTTAAATTTCAACTGTCTAACTAAAGTAAAAATATTTTCTGTTTCTTTTGCAAATTATCTCACATTTTCACCTAAATTAAACTGATAAAAGTACCACATCAACAAATTTATTTGATTTGCTTGTGTTCTTTTTTTTTTTAAATATATTTATGAAGTACATTTAAATGAAAGCCTAGTAATTTACAAGAATTAGCAATTCAGATCTTCATAATTTGTTCTAACCGATTTACATTTCAGTCAAATTATTACAACATATAGGAAAACATTGTTCTTAAGCTATTAAATTTCTATTTTTTTCGCTTTAGTTGAACTAGAATTTTATATGTAAGAAATAGCATATTCATCGGTTAAATTTTAACGTCGCACTGAAAAGCAACATAAGGGCTATTGCGACGGACTTCGTAATTTTGAGCCTCGGTCAAATGACGAGAACGACACCGGAGCATGCAACTACCTCTCTATACTTCCATACCACATCAATGGTAGGACTTGGGACCTTGACAGATTTAATGTGCATCAGTTCCACTACATGGCGGGTCTTCATCAGGGATCGACCCCGCAATTGGAAGAAAACAACGCCGGCCGCAAGGAGTCTAGTCTAGGGCTATGATTCCTAGACTACCGAGACCATGGTAAATAGCATAAATGAGTAACGAGAAGTATTTCGATGTTTAGAGTTCTTAGAGATTAAGTTAAAAGTTGATAAAAAACAACTTAATTTTCTTTTAAATTGAATTTTTAATGGAGTTTATTTGGATAAGTACTTTTTCTTTTGAATATTGATTTATTTTCGTAGAAAGTGGTTTATTTTTCGACTTCTTCTTTCAAACATAAAACGCACTTTTTAATTTAAAATTTTAATAACAAAAATAACAAGAGAGCCATTATAAATAAAATTTTAATTCGGAAATTAGAATCTAAACCTGTTAAATTTGAAATTTTCGGCATTTAATTATAAGTAATTCTTAGAAGGATTGCTAGTTTCGGTACTAATAAGATTATATTATACTGTGTTAATGATTTAAAATTGAAAATACCGTAAAATCTTGTGACACTTTTTTTCCACATTTTGGTCCGTAAAAATGAGGATGCGTATTATACTCGTGTAAAAATTTAAAAAAAAAAGATTAAACATCGAACAACGAACGTGCAGCAGCAGTAATAGATTGTTATAACACGCGTTCTGCGCAGGTGTTCTTTTTACACAAACGGGAACATACTGTACATATCATATTGGCATTATTGGTTATTTTGTGTTAAAATTTAAACTTTTTTCCATCGAATTTAATGTTTTTTGTTTCTTTTTATTAAAAATTTCAATTATGTTAATAAATACTTATGCAATTTTTAAATAAAATATTGATAAGTTATGGGTGCGTATTATATTCGAGTCTTAATTTTTTTTGAAAATTTAGTGCCAAATCAAGAATGCTTATAATACACGTGTACGTATTATACTCAAGATTTTACGTTACTTACTTATTCAAAACTGAAGGATTTGAAATCTTAAGACGAATGAGGAATAATGATCTGTCCTAATGAATTCAAATTTTGAAAAAAATTGTTTTTATTAAAGTACTGTAAAATATTTTTTATATATATTTATTATACTAATCTGTAATTCTCTAAAAGTTTCCGATAAATTAAACGAAATAAACTTCTTGTCTTATTATTATGATAAACGTTTAATCGGAACTACTACGAGAATGGGAACAAAGCCAGTAAAGGGCATAAAAATGCAGTTATTCATATACAATATCAGAACATTGTGTGTCATAAGCATCTTAAAGCACAAAAACTTCTCATTGTTTGATAATTTAAGGAAATACTATATATCCCCTTTCAAAGTTCAATCTTTACGATCTAAATGAAAAATTAAGTGTTTTAATCCCTGTCATAATACTTCCCTTACAGATGAAGCACCTCTCCGATTTTTATTAACATTAATTTTCCTCCTATTCCTGAAAATATAAGCCAAGTGAAGAATTCTTTTCATACTCATTTTAAACTTATTTATTTTTCGCTTGTATTATTTCTATTATCAAGTACTTTTTTAACTAAAAATTTCAAACCCCTATTTTAATTTAACACCTTTCGGTTTCAAATAAAGGAGCTCTTTCATTTAGATTTTTTAAGTCATCAGTCTCTAAAGGTAAATATGTCAATGATCTCAATCAGAAATCAATTTCTATATTAGAAATTCTTTTGTCTTTAATAAGGGGTTTTTAGTTTCCTAATTTTACTATATAAAAATACAAGGTATTGCAGAAATAACTCCCAATTTCAACCATAAAATAACAAAAAAATATATGTTGTATTCAAAATTTTGTTTCATAATTTGAAATAACGATAGTTACTCTTTTGTTTTTCACATCCACCCTCAATTCGTTTTGAAAATGATATCTTCTAAATGCCGTCTATGGATTTCTAAAGTTTAACCCAAAAGTTCCTCATTGACGTCTTGGACATTTCTTGCGGAATTGCCACGATTTCTTGGGGGATAGCAGCTTTCAATTCCTCGGTTGTTTTTGGCCTATTCCTGTATATTTGTGACTTCATATTCCTCGAGAGAAAGTAATTGCAAGTCCACAGATTTGGAAAATGTGCTGGAATAAAATGTAACATCGTAGTGAGATCAGACACTTCGGAAACATTTCTGTCAGGAAGTCCATCGATATTCTGACAGTGTGGACTGTGGCACCATCTTGTTGTAATCACGCAAACCATTCTCTGTGCTCGTCACGTTTCGGTAGCAGGAAGTATCGTAACATATTCACATATCGAACAGAAGTTACCATAATTACTTTGCCCTTCTGTTAAAAAAAATATAGGCCTATAACCCAAAAATCTGCAACAGCACACCAAACAATAACTCGATCACTATGGAGAGGTCGTTAATGGATTAGTCTTGGAATGTTCGTAGCCCAGTAGCGAAAGTTATGTTTGTTCACACACTTTGACGAAGGAGAGTGTTCTCTTTATCACTTGAAAGAAGAATACCTTGATGTAGAACATTTTGCAAAATATCCTCAGACGATGCACCGTGATTAGCTAACTCACGGTAATAAGTTTCTGCATAATTATCATTTTGTCAGGATGGAATTTCAGGTGAAATTCATCTTATTCACCTATCAGAAATCTCCATAGCAATAACATGTCTACGGGCTCTTAACATGTCTAGCAGTAACATGTCTCTTACGAAGATTGGAGAGCATCTTGTCTCACTGTTTCGACTTGCTGTGGTGTCCGGACTCTACGATGTCTGCCAGGAGGCTTACGCAGTGTCGTACTTATTCATCGGAAATTTCGGACACATAACAAAATGTCTTTGTTATCATTATTAACATTAGCATTGTAATCTAACTCAAAATGTCCAAGAAATAATCGCTATGAAGTGATGACAGAATCACCATTTTTGATTGATTGGTTTTATTGACGTCGCATTAGAAGCAACACGAGGGCTATTGGCGATGGATTTCATAATTTTGTATCTCGATCAAATGACGAAGACGACACATGAGCTGGCACTTCCCTCTCCTAACTTCCATACAATGCCAAAGGGAGGACTTTGAAGCTTGACTGATTTAACGTGCATCAGCCCCGGCTACATGGTGAGTCTTTAATGGTACCTTCTCTCGAATCCACAAAAAGCGCCAGCTGCGAGTCCGTGGCCATGACCACTAGATTACCGCGGCCGCGCCATTTTTAAAATTCCAGTTTTTTCCCCTTTATCACATCATTATCGGCATTTTGTTTCCCTTCCGATACAGTTCTTTTCATAAATGATTTTCCGGCTCAATTTTATTTCGCTTCTTAATTATTGAAATTACATAAATATTATTATGTTTAATAGCCCCTTAAAACAATTAACGCTTTTGATATGAAGTTTTTATTTTACCACTTATTTAGCAACAAAAAAGAAATAAAGCTGAATTTGAAGAATCACAAGCATAAGTTGTAGAAATAAATAGCTCTTTCAATATTTTTAATTTAACTGACTAATTTTTTATTATTTATTGAAAAGTTGTTAAAGTTTGTATCAAACTATGAAATGTGACACAGGTGCTGATTCTGTTCTTCGCGACAATGCCGATAACGTATGATTGATGGCTTTAGGATGTCATCAGTTGAGTGAAAACTCGTCGATAAATTAAAGACTATCTAATTCCAATAATCTTTCTTTTATAAGTGTCATATTTAATGAAAATGAATTTCTTTAGAGGAAATTGATAATATTTTAAATTTCCATAATTTTAGTTCAGATTAATAAACTGCTAATTAATACTAGTTTTGAAATTTGAAAGAAAATATCTGTAATTTTAAATTTAGAACTTCTATGTCAGATTTAATGTGTGTGTGCTTTTTCTCAAACATTTAATCTAGAATTCTTAAATATCAATTATTTTTTGAATTTATTTTAATCACGCTTAGAAGAAATTTTACTTTTCAGATTTTAGCTCAAATCTTTAATTATTTCTACTGTTTTAAACTGTAATGTAATTCTCGTAGTCCTTTCGTTGGTTCTCGAACTGGATTTTAAGAAGTTGGGAAGAAAAAGTTATGAATTTTTTCTTCAATGTTTTAATATTTGGTTTGATCTAAGGACATTCATAGTTCAAAAATATTATAAAAGTACTAAATATAAATTTTATTTTTTCCCAATCTATAGAATTTGTTCATAAACTTAATTACAGTCATTTGAGGGTAAATGATTTCTTTATAAAGCGAATTTCAATCACAGGTTTAATGACATTTATACAAGTACAAGTTTCGATACAGATATAAAAGTTTTTTGAAACGACAAGGAACTATTCATTGAATATAAAATATCTATCGTTACTTTAGCATTTATCATAATTGAGCAGTTCGTGTTCAATAAGCTTTGATTAACTCTAGAGACTTTTGGTCGAGCTAAACCAAACAACATTCTCCTTTTTAAATTCATGAGATATAGATAACTGGTGTGTTAGGCATCATCTGAATTCCCAGCTGTCATGTGACCTTGAATCAAAATTGAGAACTTTAATGCTTATATTTCATTATGGGGACCTAGTGGAACAATATATAAATTATCATATACTTATACATAGTAGTATTACATTTAATGAAGTATGACATCAGACATTCGAATGTTTTTTTTTTTGGTGTCCATTTGTATATTTTCTAATTAAATTCTTTCGAATTCACTTTTGTTTTGGTCTGAAATAAAAATGACTATTAAGGTAACTCATACGTTTTCTAGAAGAAAAGATGAGCTTATTTTCTACCAAGTTTAAATAATCCTCTCTTGCTTACATTAAAAGCATTACAAATTATATTTTGAGATATTTGAATACTTATGTATCTCTTGTTTATGTAAAGAAAATGACACGTATATATGCTTATAATTATGTATATGAGCAATTATTAATCAATAGTTGTATTTACATTCTTCAGTCGTGTACTTACGTTTAGGCACATTTTTGCATAAAACTTATTGTATTTATACATTAAAAATTTACACAGATTACTACTAAACATAACATTTTATATATATATATATATATATATATATATATATATATATTAAACATAATTACAATTTATTTATTCAATTGAGAATTTCAGAGTTATGGATAAAGTACTTTTTGAGATAGTGTAGTGAAATCTCTCCTCCTCCCAAAAAAAGGGGTATTGAGAAAAATGTAAAATAGTCATTTTTCTTTGACGTGGAACATTTATTCATAATTTCAGTTAACTTAAACAAGAACTTCTATTACTTATATAAATTATTAATCGACATAGATACTTAGTAAAAATTATAAATATAATTAAATTGTTTTGAAGTTTTCAAACATATTTAAAAGTTATTTATTTGTTTATGTATTCAAGTAAGTACTTCAGATGTAATTGAAATCGAAGAAAAAATTGTGTCATTTTTTCTTATCTTTTTTTCATTTCAATACTGTTCATTTTCGAAACGATTTTCATATTCCATTTTATTTTGTTTCTGGTGATTTAAATAATGTAAAGGAAATAACGCTATTATTTTAATACTCGACAGAATCAAAAAGAACTACAGGTAAATTTCAGAACAGGAAAATAAAAGAGAAAGCAATGGAAATAAATGGCTCTTTTTCTATTTTCAGTGTAGCTGATTGCGTTTTTATCGTTTGCTGAAGAATAAAGCTTACATCAAACTATGAAATACGACGCAGGTGAAGATTTTGTTACTCGTAACAATGCCGATAACGAATGATTGACCGCTTTAGGATGTCATCAACTGAATGGAAGTTCAAGTCGATAAAATAAAGGGTATCTAATTCTATTAATCATTCTTTTATAGACATTACATTTTTATGGAAAGGAGTTATTTTAGTGGAAATTGATAACAGTATTAATTTTTACAACTTAGTTGAGATTAACAAACTATTAAATAATGCACATTTTAAAAATTTACATAAACCTCTTGTTGTTTTAAATTTGAAATTTATGTGTGTGTGAGAGAGAGTAGATGTATTTTAAATACACTCGTTATGAGCTTTTATAGGAATTTTTATGAAATGTCCGATTGTTTCTCAATAAAATGCACAATAAAAAAGAGATAAAATTTGCTAAGCAATATGTAAAATAACTGAATAATGTAATAATGTTATTAACCTGAAATAAAACTAAGTGATGAAAAATATATTGATGCTAATTTGTATATAAATTCTACCAAACTGTCTTTATTCATTTAATTTCGTAGTTAATATCGAGTACGGAAGATAGAATGGGTTTGTTTTATAACAAAAATAAAAAATTGCATCTATCTTCTTCTAAGCGTGTTTATCCAATTCAAAAAGGAAAAATGATTAAATTTGGAATTTTACTTTTAAAATTACTTCAAAATTTGGTTTTTGAAACTTTTTTTCACCTTCTTACACAAATATATTTGAAACACTTCATAACAAAATACTTTTTACGTACAGTAAATGTCGAAGAGATTGAATTCCTAAGTTTATGTATTGCAAGAAAATTAAAATTTTTTAAAATTACAAATCATCCAATTCCATCAGAGCAACATTCATAAATTTTTGAATAAAATTCACTTTGGTTGAAAAGCATTAAATTGTAATCTATTTAATAGATGTATTTGTTTTAAATTTTTCTTTTCATTTGAAATTCTCAAACATTACGAAACTGTAGCAATTTTATCAGCATTTTAAGGAAATTAAACATAAACTATCTGACAGTGTTGTTGACAAAATCATAATTTAGCTTCCGAAAGAACTTTTATTCGAAATTTGTATATCAAAAGATATTCATATAAAGGAATTATCACTGCCTTGCTTGGAATGAATCAAAATGATGAACAACTCTGGTTACCGTATGACAAACTGATAAGAGACATTCTGATTTCAATATCTTTATCATCTGGTAAGACGTGAGGTAACATAATTTAATTGAACTGGAATATCTCTTGTACAGTATATCACGCATGATTGATAGAATTCATCATATGTGGATGAGCAGGCATAATATGTGCATGCGTTGGATATTTTCCCTTTCAAGGAAGGCGTCGATCAGACTCGCACGGTGACAAAGTGCATTATCATCCATAAATATAAATTCAAGACCAATGCACCACGAAACAGGCAAACATAGAGCCCAAGAATTTCATCTCTATATATTATAGGAGTCACTGACCGGTCTTAGAGATATGGAGGTCTAATCGATCGTCTAGCCTGTAGCTTGCCATGAACTCTTCGTGACGGAAAACTATGTCTTGTCGTGGTGTTTTCCATATGGAATCGAGATCCACTAGCTCTTTATATCTCTAGCCAATGAGAATAAGTTCAGGCTAAGCAAGATTCGTTAATGAACATTACATTGGCCCACTGTCTCAAACTTTAGTACTGACGTTCCAAACCCCATTTTGAACGAGCGTGTTTATGTGTAGAAGTGAGGGGAATGTGAATTGCTGATGGTCTGTAATAAAGATCGACATAGTTGAGTCTTTTGTAAACTGATTGTCAAGAACTTTCTACTCCTGTGGCGGCTGTGAGCTCTGAACCCAGTCCTCAGGAAAATGATCCATCTAACGTCACGTAGGTATTGCCAGATATAGGTCTGGGCGAACGTTTGAGATAGTTGGTCGACCTGGTTCTGGTCGCCAGTTAATGTTTCTCTCATTTTGAAATCTCTGTCACAGTATTCAGATCACACACTGAGGTACATTCAGATTTCGATGAACTTCGGTTTGTGATCGTTTGGATTCGAACATTCCAACAATTTTTCCTTACACAAGCACTTTGGGTTTTTATTTTTGTGGTATCATTTGTTCTGTTTATGTACGTTTCTTCATTTATGAATTACATGAAAAGTGTCGGAATTGCGTATGCCAGTTAAGCGGTATTTTATCTGCTTTCTGACGTGGACAGATATTTTGCAAAACGAGACGTCGACTGAAATGTTTAGTATAAAGACAAATATTCTCTTTTAACGGATGATTATCCATAAGTTATTATGAATACATTCACCAATATTTACTCACATATTTATGCATTTTACGAAATATGCTTAGCTTTTGGCTATCGATGTACATATTGTACATATTCTAAAGTGCTATATTCGAACATTTAAATTGCATTAATGCCTTCACACATTTACATAGATTCTGGTTAAAGTTCTTGATTTAATAAATTCGAAGTAAGCAAAAATAATTTTTGAAATACTACATAGAATACCCATCTTACTTTTATTTCATTTTACATTCATTTTTATTTATATTTAAAACGTTTTAATCCTCTCCATTGAAATTCAACCATTAAACTAAATGATATTCCTTTTATAGGCTTATAATTAATTTTTCTTAGGAGAAACAAATAATCAACATTCAAATTCTATCCAATTGTTTTTTTAAACAAAAGTATTGTAAATTCTGAAGCTTAGTTCAGAAGGTTTTAATATACCATGCTGTACGGTGGGAATCATTATATTTCAGTGCACAACGGAGTATTATAAATACAAAAAATAAATATTATTAACTCAGAAAATCTTCATGTGGCATGATATTCAGTGTTAATATTGTATCAAGTTTCTATCCCTTATTATATGACTATGGCTCGAAATTACACGACTTGTCGCTAGCTATCAATATGTTAGAATCTGTTACAGGTATTAATGATAATAATTGAAATATAACAAGACTTTTGCTCTGAGAAAATATTGTAAATAAATAATATTACTAATCATATCAGATAATGTATTGTATGAGAGTCCACACCCACATAATAAATAATCTTACCTAGCTTAAAGTAAATGAATTTATATTTAAACTTTAATAAATGCACAAAACTGAAGAAAAAAACACAGCCTAGTAAATTAATTAATAAGCAGAGTTTTTAAAGTTTATATTTCTTAATTTAGTTAAGAATATTCATCCAACATCACCTTTAAATTTTTAAAAAAAGTTAGATTAAGAAGTATTTATCTTTATTTTTATGTAGCTTAATTTTATGACAGTATAAAATTTATTTCTAGAACTGATATATTAATTTAAGAATATAGTAAATTGTTATCATAATCTCCAATGCGTATAAAAAATTAACTAAGGGATTTCTTCCCCTTTAAACTTTCATGAGTAAAACCGCCTTGACATATCAGTTAACGTTTTGGAATAAAAATTTAATTTTATATTTCTTTCTTAAGTATAAAGCTACTTATTTGTACGCTTCTTGTTTACATTTTTATAACTTTTATTATCTCTTTTAAGAAATAACCGTGAGAAAGTAAAGAATAAAGTTTGCTTTCTGAAACTACCGTCAAAAGATTTCTGATTACGTTAATTTTTTTATGTTTTTCTGGAAGTTGTAACATAATAATAAGCAATTGTGTAATTTTTTCTGTTCATATGAAAGAACGAAAAGAGTTGTTAGATATATTTAGAAACTGTTTGAGTGATTCAGTAGAATATTTGGTATATGCAAATTTCTTAATTTCCGCTGAATTGTTAGCCTTTTTTAAAGGAACATCTCTTAATTTTATCACATGTAGTATGCTTTCTTTTAAAAAAACATTTTCACTTTCGAATAATTCTTTCGAATTTCGATGATGTAGCCGAAAGGGAGTGTCACTCCTTAACATTTTTAATCTTGCCTTATTTAAAAACTGGATTTTCAGTATGTAAAATATACGATTTATTTTTAATCTTTAAAAAAATAAATGCATATTTTCAAATAATTTACTTATATTTTACTTTTTCTGAAAGTAACTTTTTTACTTTTTTTAAAGTGTGATATTCTTTTTCTTTGTTATGAAAATTTGTTTAATTTTTCCATTAATCTCTTTATTAAAAACCGAATTATTTAAGATATAAGAAAATAGATTCCGGTATTTCTTTGAAGGTACAACTTAAACTTTTCTTGGTTTTAAATATGAATACCACCACGAATACGTAAAATGGAACAAATATAATTCTTAGTTATGGTTTTTGTTTGGATTAAAATAACTTTGCACTAAAGTTCATAAGATATTCGAGTTTCAATCCTTGCAATCTTGAGGATATAGATAGTCTAGAAGAACAGGATCTGAGTTGGAACATCACTGTCCTTTCAGATATTTAGCTAAAATAAACACTGGACTGGTTGCAGTTTTGTTTCCTGTACGATGGGGTTTAGATTTCTCAGGTATCTCAGTTTTTAATTTCTATCGCTGCACTCGAGATCTTAAAACCTCAGCCTCCAAAACAAAGGCTATGTTCCTTTGGATTTGCATAAAGAAGCAGAATTAGAGCAAGACAGGAGTTTCACACTTTGTAAAATTAGATAGAAGTATTTATAATTCTTACCACTATTAGTGGTAAATTTTATACAAAATTTACTATTTTTGGATTTATTAGTGTATGCTTATTGTAATTTATTCTATACAAGTGCGAAACTTCTACAAGAATTAAAAGAAATAATACAAAGCAATGATGGATGAAAGTATTATAAATCCTTTGAATAAGAACAACAACAATAGCAATTAGCATTTATAGTCATTCTATAAACAAAAGACATTTTAAAAACCATTTGCATGACAAGTTCAAAGCTTTTGTTACTACTATAAATTATGAAAAAAGATTTGTATATTTATAAATGAATGACGTGAATATATTTTTAAATATTCCGTCTTTGTGAAGAATAACTGAAAAGCTTTCCTGTTATTATATATTATCCCTGATTTTTAATTAGAATGCTCATCGTTAAAAATTTTAAATTTATCTTATTGAACAATAGAAATGTTCAAAAATTTTGAAATATTTCTAACCGTTGATATATAAAATGCTGATTATTTAAATTCACAAGCGCGGACCTTATTTAAAATTATTGACTATATTTGAAATGAGAAAACGTATAACGAATTGTACATATTGTACCTACGTCAAAGATCAACGATCTACTGTAAAGAAATATACCTATAATTGTGATAATGTATATTCTTAAATATCGATAACAGATCGGCATCAAATGGACGAGAAAATATATATTCCTTTAGAAAATTTAACTAACTATTTTGTGACTAAACTATTTACTAACTAACAATTTACAGTTAATTAACTATGTTCTAACTAAACTATTAACTATTAATTAACTAAATTCCATTAACGAATTAGTTATTTCGTTTTTATTGATTTATTAAGAGATATAATCAATTTTCTCTATTTGTGACAGGAATTGTGAAAGAATTTATGTGTGTCCCAATTTTTTTGACGGCTGTTCATTAAAATTGAGTATCTGTTTTTCAAAAAATGAAAGCCACATGTTGAAACTGATATTAGTGAATAAGGGAATTTATAGTATGAAAACAAATCTAGATTTATAATTGAAAACTTTGAGGCTTTCTGATATAATAGTAGATAAACAAAAAAATTCTTATCTTTATAATAATAATTTAAACATTTTCCTAATTTGCTGAATAATATATAAATCCAGAAAATAACACAGAATTTAATAACAGTTTCATTTTATCTAAGCTTTAATTATATACTTTAAAATTTCGATACCACAATTTATTTATCACAGCGGAGATTATGGAATTAAATTTTGTGCAACCTGTTAAATATATTAATGCAGCAACATAAAAGCTATTAAAGCGACTTAACTTACACCATGTTTTAGTTTCCAAAACCATTTGAATATTAAATTTCAACGAATATTGCATCGTAAAGCACTTTTAATATGTCCCTTTAGAAAAATATTAATAGCAAAATATTTTGGAATTCATTACATAAATAAATTATGATATTGAATAATATTTGATCGATGTCAATAAAATTATTTTTTGCAATGTGAATCAAATGGCAGAATAATGATTATTTTTAATTGTAATATATATGATACTTACGAGTTATTGGATTATAATTTTCGAAAATTAAGAGAAGCATATATTAATCAAATTGAGAGTAACGAATTTGATTAATTTATTTAAATTTCAAACCTTTAAAATGCTAAAAAATTACTCGAATTAAAGTTGGCGTAAAATTATTCAAAAATTAAATGTTTCGAGAGTTTTTAGGGAATATTATATTTTGTAACACCGTAATTTAACGCTACCTTTCATGTACTATTAAACGGTAGCAAGATAGTGTCACATGTTCTTTTTGGTTAGAAACGCAAGCACTATAAGCGCAAGCGCAATGGAAGACAAGAGACATGGTTAGCAGAACGATGGAGTGATATTCGTGAATCTGTGTTTTGTATCCTGTCTTGTGTTGTGGAACGTGTCAAGTATTAAATAATATTTGTTCCTAAAACCATCCCGGCTGTTCATTATTTTGTCCTGAAATAATAACAACATTGGCGAGATACAATTTTACATTCTTTTTATTTGAGAATATAATCAAGCGCTTCTCAGAATATTAATGAAAACGTTAAGAAGGCGCTTTGTGTTAATTTAGTCTGTAAAGGTAACCGAGAAAAAGTTATTGAAAATATAAGTCGTTTTCATTGTCTGCATAAAAAATGAGAAAAGATAATGTCAATGAAAATACCTAATTTAGAATTGAAATTAAATAGAATTTTTAAGGATATTTTTAAATGCAAGGAGCGAGTTTTCATTTATCAATTAGTTCTAAATTTGATATTATTTTTGAAAAAAAAAACTATTCGAAGTTTTCTAATAGAAGGGTTTAAATAATACTCCTTAGAGATTAAATTGATAAGTATTGTCTTTTCTGTGTAATAATCGGAAAAACATTCCACTTTAAATAGATAGTAGATCTGGCAAAAAAATTTAATGTACTACTTTCCTCCTTTTTCACTTGTACAATGTAGACAAAGCGTGATCTTATTCTTATAATAATTTTTTTTTCTTATCTTTCATTATATACTACATCTAATCCTTTTTTTAAAATGACTTTTTAAATTTCTTTTGAAAGGTTTATTTAAAAAAATAACTTAAGACTCATTTTATCAATTTCTTAGAAATATATAAAAGGAATCTGAGTTTTGTGTAAATTAAAGATAAATTTCATAGGTTATTGATATAACGTTTGCTTGAAATTTCTTATAATTATCTTAAAATTCTTTGCACTTGAATCATAACCATTTTTGTGTATACGAAAAATAATATAAATATGACGATTAAGAACAATCGAAAAGTGCAATACTTATCTGAATACTCATAGTATTAAAAAGCAGACATTTATTGAATATTAAAAATAAAGATGGTTTCCTTGCCATGAATTTCATTGGATGAAAAATAGGACAGAGCAATTTTACTTGTTCAAATTGAGCTATTTTGCACAAAATAAAATTGGAGAAGTCTTTCGCTTTTTTTAAAAGTTTGATTTTTAAAGGAAATTTTATATTTTTATCCATTCCTTTGTATTCATCTTCCACATTCCCAAATAAGAATCATGTCATGTTATGAATACGAGTATTATAAATAAAGGTGTCATCATATTTCTAATTCATTTTTGTAATTTATAACTGTAAAATACTATTGAATAAATTATCATTTGAAAAGGAGTATTTTGTTACCCAATTTATGCTTAGTTTTTTCTCTTACCTCTCATTTATGAGGTCTAACCAAATCTTAAAGTTTATATGATGTGTAAAAATGTACGTTTTTCATGCAAATGTTTTCGAGCCTGAACTTACTTTATTGGAAAAAACTTAACAACCATGAGCTTTGTGAATTGAATTTCAAGGTATGGATAAATTTTCGTAAAAGGTGCATAAACTCAGAATTTTTGAATTCGTAATATATTATTATTTGCAGAAAGTTAGTATTGTATTTCTACGAGACTTTAATGGTTTGTCTGGATTTATACTTCAGTATAATGTAGACATCTTTAGTATTCTTATTTTTTCAATTTCCTGACAAAGCTGTAATAAGTTTTCAAAAGCTGTATACAATATCAGAAAGAGAGTATATAAATCAATAAATTCAAAGAAAACTATATTATAGAAATATACATTAAAATATTTAAGGTAGAGAATATTTCACCTAGGTGGTATTTAATTTCTAGGTTCAGAAAAATTTAGTTGATATTTTTTAAACATATTAAATTACATAAAGATGTTCCTTCTATTAAAATTTAATAGCGTTTAAAAATACATTTAAAATTTCATTTGAATTGTTTTTAAATTGTAATTCTTTGAAACCTTTTACACAGCTGTAGAAATTATCTCAATTTTATAGATCAACTATTAAAATAATAGTATTAACTTTGTAACTTTTTAAAAAGATTTTACCGAGAAATTCTTGATAATACACGAAAAAATTAGAAGGAAATATAAATAATGCAGAAAATTAAATTATAATTTATAATTTATTTTTCTTGTAAAAGGCAATAAGAAAACCACATGCTTAAAATTTTTTCAAATGTCTGCTTGATTTCCGGAAAAGTCTATTTAATTTAAAAACTCAAGCATTTCTCATTAGTGATTTATTCATTTTGTTATTTCTGAAAATTTTACTCAAAAGAACACTTGAATTCTAATGCATGTGTACATGAGATTTATTTATATATGTTAGAATTCTCTGACTAAAACATGAATTAGATTTGTTGTGATGTATGCTATTTATAAAAATTTACATTATAAATAACAAATTAAATGTATAGATTATTTGCCCACATAAAGTATATTTATATTAGTGAATTGCTTTCATTTGTAATCTTGCAGTATAATCTTAATTGATTTCCCCTAAAAAGCCAAAACTCGCACAATAAGGGTTGTGATCTATCAAACCTGTCTCCCGCGAAGGCCATCACTCCAAACTAATGAAAATCCAAAACGAATTTAACAACAGAAATGAGCTTAAATAAGGAAGGTAAAGGTTATACAATAAAGCTTTGCATAAAGAAGTTATAGAATTATATCGAAATATTTTTGAAGAGAAAAGCGATCAAAGTAAAGAAAAAATTTCATGTCAAGTACACCAAGAACACACTGGGCTTGCTTAAGCACACCTGGACATGTCATGGATGCCTGGACCAACAAAAATAATAAATGTGTAGTGAGTAAAAGAGTCATTATAAATTGCAAATATATGGATAAAGGAAATATATTTACTCCATAATATCTGCATATTTATATATTGAGTAGCAAATGAAAAAAACTCTTTAACGGCAACTACAACAACAAACACACGCATAGTTCATATACTGAAAGAAAATAAAGAAGCATAAATATGAAAAATGTCCAAATCAAGTCAGTGGAGACAAGATCTCAGATAAAAAATTGATAAAATGAAAAAACGAATGGAATTAAATACTTTCGACCTTTTTAGTGATATGCACCACTATTTGAACACTTGAGATTAACTCAGAATGGTTTATGATTATTTGATAAAGTATAAAACCTCGAGGATTTGTCAATTTCTGCAAGTTTGATCACGTGAAATTCTCAAGTAAATAAACAGTTAAAATCACAATGATCATCGCTTCCAACAGATATAAAAGGACGGTTGCTATTCGTTTTTAATTTAAATCTATGTAGAGATATAATAGAAAAGGGTTCTGGGTATTTAAAAATTTAATAACGCTAGTCGAATTAGGGCTAATATTCCAAGTTAAGAGTACATAAATAATCTTTGACACGTAACCAGAATTAGAATTTTTTCAGTAGCTCTCCCTGTTTAGAATGGCTAATAATTTTCATAAGAATATTCAGTATAAAAGTTATCTCAAAAATAAATTTAAGTGTATTTATTCCATCGGCGTAGAATTTTCTATTAACTGCATTTTATCAGCGGTACAACAATTTTCATTAATTAAAAATATAGCACATTATTGACTAATTCGATGACAATTACCAAGTGTGCCAATTTTATGCCAAATTATCTTTTAATTAGAAATTAATATATTGAATATATTTTTCGAGAAAATCGAAAAAATTTAATTGTAATCATGTTTTAATCTTGTTACTAATTAAAAAATGCAATAACGACTTATATAAAACTGATTTTACAGTTCTGCATTACCGTGTTTATCACCTGATACTCAGTAAAACCAAGAAGGCTATTGTATTTTGATTGTAAAATACACTCATTACCATAAGAATTTGTGCACGAAGAAGTAAGAGTGGGATTGTTACGAAACTCGGCATGAAGGTAGACTTCAGGGATTTATGTAAATGTTAACAAATGCAGGGTGTTGCTCATCCAGAAGGCGTTGAACTTCATTCTCTTTTGATTATAAAATAGGTAAGCAAAGCTTGTTTGCGTGTATTTAATCTGTTGCATAAGGATGAATTTTACCCAGAAATGCAATTACATCGTCATCGGAGATAATACGAGCAGCTGTCAAAGTTCGAGAGGTTAAGAAACATAGGGATGATGGAAACTGAAAGGTCAGCTCGGCGAGTAACTCGCCACCTAGGCCGTTCTAACTTTACTGTGAGGAGATATTGAGACCAGTGGACAAGAGAGAGGTTTGTTACACGGCGACTAGGTCCTTAACAGACCAACAGTCGAGAATACAATCACATCATGCGACACGCATGCATAGCACCCACTGTCTCATTATTCACCATCAATACACAGGCAACACCTACACTACGGGTCTCTGTGTTAGTTCGTATCATCACAAGTCGCCTGACAGAATGACAGTTGCTATCTCGTTGCCCATTACGTGCACTTTCATTGAAATTCCCTCACCATCACCTCCATTTGGAGTTATTGGAGTGGTGTTGCGCTCGAAGGAATTTGACTGCATTTGAAAGGAATCGGATCGTCCTGAGCAATGAATCTAGATTTAATTTGGGTCGCGATGACAATCCTGTACGTGTGTGGAAGCCCCGTGGTGAATGTCTTAATCCTGCCTTTGCTGTATAGTAGTACACCACTACCACAACTGGTGTGACGGTAGAGGGTGCCATCGCATATTACACAAGAACACCTCTAATATTGATCCACGGCATCATGACAACCTAGGGGTACCTTAGTAACATTCTTCAGTCACATGTGTTGCGGTATACGGCATTTTTTTCAACAGTTTAATGCTCATCCATACTCAAAAAGGATTTAACAAGACTGCTTCCGCTACATTTCCAACCTTCTCTGGCCTGCTTGATCCCCCCAGATTTGTCACCTATCTAGCATATCTGGTATAATTTAGGACGACAAGCTGGATAGCCTACAAGTTTGGTCGAACTAAACTTGTTAAAAAAACTAAACTGCTGTAAGCGAACTAAAGGGGCGTTTACAGCAACTGTGGAGCGAGATAATGTATATTTTGTGACCATATGGGGCTTCAGAATTAGAAAAACACCCAAGGAAAGTTTTATTAATGCACATTTTTTCTGTAAAATGGAATTTTATACATATATAAGCAAAAATTAAGACTTTCTGCAAAACAGGGTAACTCAAAAGAAAATAAATATATTGACATTTTGCAAGTTGTATAATACAAAATATAGCTTTATCCAGAGAATAAAATGTTATTTTCATTATATAGCTCTTACATAGGAAGTTATGGTGGTTCGAACTCTGAAAGCTGAAATTTTCTTTAAAAAGTCTCTATAATTTTCAGTGTATTGCAATATAAAGAATCTTTTATACTCAATACAACATTTCAAGAATAGTTCATTCTACATATAAGTATTTGAAATATATATATATATATATATATATATATATATATATATATATATATAATTTCAGGTTCATTGATGCATATCCTCTTGAGATATTGTGTTTTACAGCAATGAAAAATGTAGAACATTTGTTTGCAGATTGTTTTGGGTCAGAGAAATTCCTGATCAAATACTATTAAAACAGCTGTAAAATTCAGTATCTGAATAAGGTAGGAACAAAATTCAAATAGAATTTTAATGATAATATTGAATTTTAATATGAGAACATTATAAAAACACGATAATTAGACCAAAAGCTGTGTTAAGAAGTACTGTCATCTTAATTAAAGAAGAATTGAAGCTATAAATATGAGGAATCCGTTGTTAATCCTATTTTTTCTGTGTGAGAAATTTTTGGATTTTATTTCTTCTTTTAAGTACATTTCATCATTCTCATAAGACTTTTCAGGGAATGCAAATTTTAGAAAAACCCAATTTTCGAACACGCGAATGACACTGAATTGATTTTATTTATTTTCTTGTTATGTTAATTATATCCATAGTATACAATATTTTATAAGAATATAATATAATATATTAAAGGTAGTATATCGTGTAAATAATGTGCGTGTGAAGAAAAGTATTTAGCTGTAGAATCTATTAAACTAAGAACAGGTGTATCGATATCACATTTCATTTAAGATAACAATATGCAGCAAAAAGAGTAACAAAATAATCTGATATTTCCTTCATAAAAGTTAGAAGTCAGATTCTTATCCAGAAATATAAAGTAACATTTCAGTCTTTTGATATCCCAGAAAAACGTAGTTTTTTGAGAGTTTATCGGGTGATTAATTTAAAAAGAGTATTTCATGTCGATACAACTATTTAGTAAAAAAATATAAAAAATTGGGAAAATGGAGATAAATTCAAAATTGGTTATGTTATTCAATCAGGGAATCTTAAAATATGTATACGCCATATGATCAAAAATATTCGGACACCTGTATGTATTGCTTATCCCACAAATAAGTCAAAAATTTATATGAAGCTGGGCTGTCTTTTCTTTCAGTAATTACTGCCACTATATGGGGAAGGCTATCCTCTAGTTTTTGTAATGTAGTTGCAGGAATTGCACTCTATTCTTGAAGATAAACACAGGTCAGCTCTATCATCGATGACGAGCACTGTGGTATAGATTACTGTCGAAGTTTTAATGTATGACACAAGTGTTTTATGAGATTAAGTTATAGATTTTGAGTAGGCTAGTCCAATTCTTTCACACCCATATCAACAAATCATCTCTGCACAGACCGTACAGTATGAACAGTAGCACAGTCTTGTTGAAATAGGAATGGATCTTCTGCGAACAGGCAGCGTGAAATTACCTTAACTACTTAGATAGACTTCAGTCATGAAAAACTATCCCAAAGCATTAATGTTTCACCCCCAAATTTAACTAATGACACCATAAAGGCAGTTTAAAAAGCATTCATCAGACAGTTTCCAAATCTAGATTATACCACCGAAATTCCAGATAATACACATTCAATAGCTGCTCCTAACACCTGATGTCATTATGTATTTGCACTAACGTAGGCGATGTTTGACACTGGTAGGGGTAATGTTTGGTTTAAAAGCAGCAGTTCTTCCATGAAAGTCAAGAGTTTGAGATTTCGTGACGAATAGTTATTGTGCTGACACTACATCAAGTGGTATCTTAAAATTCTTGACGAATTTATACACTAGAATCCATGCAATTACCTTTTTAAAATCTCTTCAAAGCTTTATAGTCTATGCGGGTTAGATAACATGGTCTACCAGATTACCATTGGAAGTTATTCCCACATAATTCAATATAAGAAACTGTATATAAACATGCAAGATAATATAATGAACAGTATGTTGGAACTCTCGAAACACAGCAGAAATTCCATGAAGATATTTTTCATAGCAGTGACAACCAATCACTTCGCAACGTTCAAAATTATTTACCCCACATTTTCCTTCTATTGTAATTTTTCAGCCTTAAAATTATAATTTAGAAAGGTAATTATGATTGCTGATTGCTTCTGTATTTATCTGGGAGTTAGTCTCATCTTCACGGTCAAAATCTTCTGCTACAAGGGAGAGTTTCATCTACATTTGATCATATATGTAATATACACTTAAATCTTACTTAAATTTTATTCAAACAAATAAAAAATAGGGAAAGCAGATAATAGTTTTATGGAATAGTTGCATATGTAGTTCTATTAATAGAAGCCTTATCTTTCATTATGTTATATATAATAAAATTTGGTATCAGTCTCTTTATTAAAATCATATTTAATGAAGAAGCTGATACTAAAAACAGTTTCTTTGGTATCAGCTCCAAACTTTTAAAATATAAATTTGTATTAGCTGCATCAATGTAAACTAAGCAATTAATTTTTAAGTAGATATTTAAGAAGGGTAGATATAAATTAAACTGTGTATAATATATATATGTATATATGTGTGTATGTCTCTTTTTGCATGTATAATTATAATTAATGGAATATTTATTTTATTCAATTTCAGACGATAGATGGTGACAGGACTTTCAGATTTGCAAATTTTTGAATTAATTTGAATTTTCATACAATAACTTTAGTTATAAGAATTATAAAATTATTTCTTAAAAAAATTTTAGAATTAATGTAATTGTTAAATATGGTTTTATTAGGATATTATGTTCATATCCATAAATTAAGAATATTTCAAAATCACTCGTAAATGGAACTCTAAAGTGAAAAATTCACTTGTAGAATTATCGCACACATTTCAAGAATAATATGCAATTTACAACAAGCCATTAGGTGATGCCGATAGTACGTCACAATGACGACAGTGTAAGAAAGGTATTTATTAAGAATGGTAGCAAGGAAGTAAAATAATTCTCAAGCGTTGTGTAAGCTACTTAGTGCCACAACCAAATAGTTATGGCACATGGGATGCATGTAGATGATTTTTTACGTGGCAGAATTATTGGCCGTCTGGAATGTGGGCGTGCTCAGATGGAAGTGTCCTAGGAAGTAGGAATCGACCAAAGTGTCATTTATAAACTTTGGCAACAATTTCAAAATGATGGAAATGTCCGTAAACGTTACAGGACAGATTGCCCCCAAGTTACAAAGCCGAATGACAACTTGAATTTGGTAGTAATTGAAAAAAGAAGTATACAAAGCACAGCGTCAGACTTTCCTCTTCAGGTACCTTCAGTCACAGGTACGACAATTTCAAGGAAAACCGTGTTCATATGTTTGGGACATATTGGTCCATATAATCGCAGACCTGTCAGATGCGTTCCACTCATGACAACTCACTGTCACCAGTGACATGGAGTAGAGAATTTGCAATGTCACACAATGGCCTTGTATGATGTTTTCCGACCAATCCAGGTTTAGCTTGCAGTCTGATTCATATGGAGAGCGCCAGGTACCCAATACAACAAAGATAACATAATTGAAAGAGATCTGTACTGTGGTTTGCGCGTTTGAAATAGAATAATACTGGGCTGCAGAACAGATCTACATGTTCATATAGCAACTATGACAGGTCAAATTTATAGGGAAATCATTTGGAACAACACGTACGTTTGCTTAGTGGTGCCTAGGGTGCAGAATTTGTGTTTGTTTTTGGCAAGGCTCGTCCTAACCATGCAAACATTGAAAACGAATGCTTTCACTCTGAGAATATCACCCGTATGGAATGGCCATTCGAATCCAATGGAATACGTGTGGGATATGCTTGCCGGACAAGTTGCAGCCCGTCAACCACTTCCTACATGTGTACCGAAACTTCAAAGATCATTGCTTCCAGAATGGAGTAATCTTCCCAACTTGATACTCAGCATACCTAGGCTTTGTAAGGTTTGCTGTTCATCGTATGGGACACATGCAAGGTATTTACCATTATACTAACCATGTAATGGTAAATTTTGTAAGAGATATATATTTTTTGTAATTTCTCCGGGAATCAAAAATCGTAGCTTTTATGAATGACGTCATACATATGCCCTCTTTTTTTTGTTTAATAAATAAGCTTTATGAATCAGTTACGAGTTTTTTTTTCTTAACCTTTATTTGCCGTAACTAGCATTATTCTTAATTTATGGACATGAGTGCAGACTCCTTCCATTTTGTAGAATTAGTTGGGATAGTAATATACCATAAAATATAATAATATACCATATGCTTTATATACCATAACATGAAAAATTCGATGAATTATGTAAAAGAGGAGCAAAAAATATATAAACAACCCCATTTGGAAAGTGATAAATTTCGAAGAGAATAATCGATTCACTTAGATAAGGTTTAAATAGTTCAATGTATTTCTCTTCGATTTTAGAACTTGTATATCGGACCTTTAAGGAATTATTTTATGCTATATTAATAGATTTTAGTTTTTTTTGGTTTATATTCTTTCTTTTTAATTTTTGTTGTTTGATTCCATTTTTGGGAAGTTTCATTTTCATCCTCTGAATTTTGTGGTTCTTAGGAAATTGTTGTGAAGCAATTTGCTGAGTAAGATTTATTTTCTTAGACCGCAATATTCATATTCTTAAGAGTTCTTATGTAATAAGGGATATTTTTAATTACTAGTTTTATATTTAAACATTGTTTATTTTTTATAACTAGGGAATTTATTATTTGCTTACATACTTTGTTACATACTTCTTATATATATATATATATATACACATATACATATACATACATTGAAGCATTTATGTATTGGAAAATAAAATATAATGACATTATAATTAAAAGGAAATCAAAAATTACTTAAGTGTCATAAAATCATAATATTATAAAAACCTGTTACACACACACACACACACACACACACACACACACACACAGGCAAACAGTAAGTCATAGTAATTATTCAATTCTTTAAACATATGTTCTACTTCTTAGCTTTCTTTCTAAATACTTTGAAGCAATCTAGAGCTATTTTCTATTGAATTATTTGTTTGAGGTCAATTATGTAGTTTTTGGCAAAAGGATCAGTGTAATGCGTAGCGTAGGATATTAAATTTCATAGAAAATTTTATTCAGTGCTGGATATGTTAATTTTAGACAAGAATAGTCACAGAGACAATCGATCATAGTTTCAGACTTAAGAGTTCATAGAAGTATCCAGATGAAAGTTCTCATTTAAATTGAACCAAATACTTATTTCTTTCTTCCAGATAAGATTCCGTTTCAAATCTGATAGAAAACTAAATGGTTTGAAAATTGAAACCTCCTTTTTCATAAAGCAAAAGACTGGAAGAAAGAAGAAGAACTATATTAATTTTAAACTTTTTCACTTTCTAGTTTTAGGAGCTTAGAGAGGTTATGGGAGGATTGGGAATTTTGTGTCACGTAATTTGGCCATTTTACTTAATTAAATCTCGCATACTTTATTACCCGGGCACGAGATAAAAGACTTGGCGAGGAACAACTCCAAGTAAAATATTTTCCACTCTGATAAAAAAATATTTTCCACTTGGAAACATAAGGCATCTAACCAAAAAGAATTTAAAAAACCCATTAACGAACAAATTCCTACGCAACTGAAAATGTGACTACTTCGGTTTTTTTTCCACAAAAGAAACAGAGATTTTTTTTTTCTAAAAGATCGAGTAACTAATTATCGATTCGCTTTCGAAGTACTCGGGGAGATCCATTGGATACTTAGCAAAAGATGATACACTTAACAGAAAGGCATTTTAATTGACAATGGTAGAGTACTCTCCAGTATGGATTGTATTCATCCAAGATAGATGAAAGCATCATGAAACCTGAATGGAGCACCATATTGTTTCCAAGAGCGATGGTACTTTCCATGTTATTTATTTTCGGATTTTTCCAACGCATGGAATACTTTTTGAAAGCTGTATCGCATTTTAAAGAACATCTTTTAAAACATTCAGTTTTCCATCCGAAGGAATAAAGAATTCTAGAAGTGGCGGAAGCCTATATGAACTGGTAGAGAATAGGTTCTTGCGTATATTATCTTGAAACAGGAAAAAAAGTTTCTTTTGTTGACGAAGTTAATCTTGCTTTAATTTCGTTCTTTTGAAATATTGCACGGTATTTCGATAAAAAGCTTTTTAAAAATTAAGTGTAATTAAATTTTTAGGAAGAATGAATTAAATGTATTCTTTTATACTTTAAAGATAGAAATTTTGTTAAAGAGGAGACTTTTTGAGCGCTTTAGGTACATTGTTTTGAAAATGCAATGATGAAGAGAGAGTATTTCTTTTATGCTTTTGCTTCTATTTTTTCTTAACTTTTAATTCTATTTAAAATTTAATTAAACTTGAATACATATGAAAAATTTAAAACTCATTAATATATATTTTAACGGAGGAACATGCAGATTCTTAGCATGAAAGAAAAGTATTTACAATAGAACTACTAGGACAAGAAGTTTTGTAAATCATGCAATGTAATTTTAAGGAATGATACGAAATCACATATACATATTATAAAAAAAATAATTTTATTTTAAATACTTTAAATACGAAAGAATTTATTCCTTTCTGTTTTTTATTAAAGAGCAACAAATAAATGTATAGACGCATGATATTTCTGAATAAACTAATCATTACTGAATGAAATTTTAATGAAGACGAATGATTAAAATATACAATTTAGTAATTGAAATTGTATAAGAAAAAATATTCAAAGTCATTTATTAGAAGCGAATGTGGGCTATCAAATTAAACGCTATTCCTGAATACGTTTAGTTTGTGAAATTCTTACGCCTGGAAAATATTGAATATTCATTATAACTTAGTTTATTATTCTCTTTATATTTCATACAAACGTACATTCTGGTTCCGATTCTTTGCATATATGTATGTTCCTGAACATATATCTTCCAATAGTAACGGAATCCAATTAGTAACGGAATTCATGCGTAAGTTCTAGAACTAAACGTATTCAGGACTAGGACATATTTATTTTCTATTCATAATGGAAGAAAATTTTAGCTAAAATTCAATTTTCTTCCTTTTCTTCTTCTTTTTTTGTATTTTTATTGCCTACGATTCTAAAATTAGATTCCCCCTCAGCTACAAACATACGCGCAATTGAGTTTGGTTAACGCCATTTATCAAGATTAATTTGAATTGTTTCCTCCTGTTACTTACTTAATACTCGAGACTAGGGACCGGGAATCAGGCTTTCATTACAAAATTTGTGTAATAGGCATGTTCGTGGACGTGAATTCTACAGCTATCCATTTAATTGTGTTGCAAATTATGTGACATGAATACTGTTACATTCATATTTATGTCATATTATAATGCTTTCGCTGTAGCATAGTGTTGAAGTTTTGCTGTTTTCCTTTTTAATATCTGGCTAACTGATATAGAGAGTATTCTCATTTTGTTTTGTCTTTTCTTTGAGCAAATATAAATTTCTGCTAGCTAGCACATTGCGTCAATTAGAAGTTCAACACTTGACGCAGATGAAATGGTAGTCATTATGCATATTATTATTAAAATGGAATGTCCTGTGTATTTGTAATGTAGCAACATAATTTGGATACCACGAATGCTAATAAGTCATCAGTTTATAGCTTATTCAAATACTTCCTTCCCATGAATATGCTAATTAATTCATCGAAATTTCTGAGCCAGTTCAAAATTGCGTGAAGAAAAAGTGTTTTATTGTTTGAATAAAAATTTACATGTATATGCAAGTAAATGTCAAGCCTAACAATTACATATTTTGTTAACGTTGATTGTAATGATAAATCATATTGCAATAATTTCTCCTCATTTCCCTGAAATCATACTTTAAAAATGAGTGGAAATAAAATTTAAAGGCAAATTACATAAAAAAATTACCACTTTCAGATCGCAATAACATCTTGGATTTAATTCATGAATCAATGGAGATACATTTCATAGTTTGGCGAAAATATTATTTCCGGTAGGAAAAAAACAATTTTTTTACTATATTCTAAAGTCTTTGAAACATAATTCATGAATATTCCTTTTTAGAAGGAAAAAAAATTTTCTAAACTATTTCTTACGATTTTGAGATGTAGTTAATTTTACGAAAATATGTAAGATTTTTTTTTAGGAAAAAAAATTATTGTTTGAATATTTTTGTTTCATTATTTTTGAATATTGAACATTACATTATGAATGGCTTATTTAGGCAATTTTAGAAACTTCACAATGTTCATAGTATTAAAAATGGGAAGATAAATAATAAAGTAGGTTTATACCCCTTTTCATTTGGTATGTTAAATTTAAGATTATAAATCAAAATTCGGTTCAGTAATTAATTCTAATAAAAAGACTTTTTTACAACATTGCACGTCCTGTGGATCAATTTATTAGATTATCTTCCTTGTTAATTTTATTATTTTGTTTCTCTTGGAAAAAAATGTTTGTTTTTTTATGTAAATTGATAGAATAAGATGTATATAAATAGCTCTATTTTTAAATATAATTACATTAAAATTTTAGAGAGAGTCTCTCTTTTTCTTTGATTCTTCATTAGTATGAGCTGTGTAATGTTATCCAAGAAATTCAGTTACTCATTCAATTAATTTTTCGTTAAGAACTTTACAAAAATATTATAATTAATAGAAGTATCTATATTTACAAAGAAATAACATTTTTTTTTTTACTTTCAGGGAATTACACAATTTTTTTCATCGCTGCTGTATGGTTTATTTTAAGCCATGTCATTGGATTGAATTTATGTGGTATGATGACCTTTATTAATAATTTGTTTTAAATATGAGTATACGCCAGTTGGAATAATTTCACACCCACATCTGTAAAAAGTGTCCTCAAAATCTTTTCCTATGTTTAATTTCTTTGAATTACTTTGTCCTTCATGTGTTCTAATGTTGTTATTTAAACTTTCCATTAATAACTTTAAGTTTTTTAATACGTGTATTTCTCTCAAGGAATGGCCTCCAAATTTTCTTTTTTGATATGTAAATTCTCGTTTGTGCGTGAAGAGAATTTTCAACTACGAGCATTTTGAATCAATGCAAACTTAATATTTTAATAGTTTTTTTCTTATGTTACTTTAATATTGTTTCAAGGGCCTATCTAAATGTTAATTTTTGTGAATTCAGGAAAGGCGAGTAATTCCCACCTTTGGGCACTTGAAAGTTTATCACGGTGATAAATTTATCATTATGTGTGGTGGTCCTTCGATATCAGGAGTTTAAGACAACAAGACCAATGTCATAAAAGAAAAGTTTAACAGATATAAAATAATGGGATCTTCAACAAACTGTTATAATATATCAATTCTACATGATTTCGTCATGAAAGCTCTTCCCCTTATATCACATCATTTCGAAACATTTTCTCAAAGGCTTAGGGCACAAGATTGTGAATCATAGAAGTAATGTCGAAGGACTTCTCTCTTTCCCTCCTTCCTACCCCAGATAACCTGATTTAACTAAATTTCTTCTAGCGGTATTATCTAACAATCAAATATATGATTCGCAGGCTACAAAACTGAATTTTCCAAATTACTAGAACATTTTGATGAATGTTTTATCTTGAGTTCAGATGTGTCTTGTTGTCAACAAAAATCATTTCTAATACATATTACCTTTATTACTGGCCTAATTAATTTGTATGTAATAATTTTATTATTTTATATACATAATTTTCTTTTCCCTTCTGCATAATTTTTTCAGTCTATATATGTTTCTTAAGGTCGTTTTATACCAAATTAGTGCTCCTCTACAGTTTAATAACTAAATTTCCTATTTCCTAAATAATTTAGTAATTTTTAAATTTAAAATATGATATATTTTTTAAGAAATATATCACTAGCTTCCGAAATTAGTCGGTAGTGATTCTGTGATCAGTTTCAAATGTACGACCATTTGACAATGAAAAAGTATTACTTCTACAGATAAAGCTTATATATTTAACATTTTTTTATTACTATTATCTTTTCATTTGATTAGTAATTCAAGTTTTATGATGTTTTAAATATTGTGAAACTAATTATACTGAAATATTGTCCCACAAAAATAATTAAACAATAGTAATTTCGTAAGATATTTAATCTTATTTTAAAGCTCCCGTCTACCATCCATTTTGATTTCGTGGACGTAATGTTAATCCTATAGAATTTCTACTACCTTCCTCAAATCCTTACTATTTGATCTATTTGAATGCAATAAAATGATAATAAATAATGAATAATAATAAATAATAATGAATGTTTTTCGGAATTACTTTTTTTCTCCGATTTATAAAAATATTTTTACCCTTATTTTAATGAATGATTTGTGATTTTTTTTAATCTTTAAAATAATTTAAATTTCTTCCGCGAAATTAAAATATTATTCTGTATAATCATTTATTATTTTTCACCCTTTCATATGTATTTTATTGCAT
>BMAW01031896.1:423630-469880 GCA_019974015.1 Nephila pilipes | reverse complement strand
TTTTATAAATATTTTCATTTGCGGTATTTAAAATATATTTTGTAACGTACTAAATTAAAAGGAATAATATGCATCGCTTTAAAAAAATTGAAAATTATTAATCTAAGCAGATCAAATATTGTTCAATTTTATTTTCAAAATAAATGTCGTTTACAACATCTGTATGCTATACTATATTTTTTTCTATATATATCATTCATTGATCTTCAGTAAAAATCATATGTAAACCAATACTTTACGTTTGGTGTTAGTTTTAAGTAAATTATAAGAAAAATTTTGTGTTTTATATATATCTGCAATCATATTACTTCCATTTTTATTTGGAAACACGAAACAATATAAATTGCATTTCATTGAGCAAATGATGTTTCTTTTTGAGTAAGAAATTCCAAAAATTTCAACAAACATGATTGACAGAACTAATTACTATTCAGCCACTTTATTAGAACAATATAATTCTCGCTCTTTTAATAATAAATAAAAAAAATTTTAAAAATATTGCGAGATAAAATTTTAATTATTATAATACATAGAAAAAAGTAACATATTTAAATACGTAACATTCATTTTGTAGCAAAACGTTTTTATAAACAGAATTAAAAATTACAAAATTATTATCAGCATTAAATGTAACTATACTTTATCACTATTGTTTTATTATTGTTTATTAGGTAATAATTTTTAAATAACAATTTATTAAGTAAGTTATATATAGTGAGATATTTTACTAATGTTTAAGTATGTTCATCATTAATACATAAAATATGTTGATTGCAATAGATGACATCATAATTATATTATATATTTAATACACGAGTGCAATATTCCTTTGTATAATAAAATGAGAAACTTTCACTATCAAAAATGCAAACATTCGAAAAAGAATTACCTTGGGGATTCACATTCCGCTAAGGTAGCTGGATGACACCATAGTAGCATATTGGTAGTATGAAAAATCCCTACAATACCACTTGCCGATCCTCTTCTTCCTAAAAATGGAGGGGAAGCTTTGGACTCCCATTTAGGAAGCAGAGGGGTCACCCGATCCACACATAAGGATCTGGATCGATCCCGTTTCGGAATGGAATTTTTAAAATGAGAAAGAGGCGGATTTAGTGGCTGACCGTGCTTTAAAGGCATTGTTATTATATAATGCTGTATTTGGACTCACAGTGTTAGGACAATTCACATATCTTCGAAAAACTTTCTGTCTCCTTTATGACTAGAAAAATCCTTGTTTTGCTGAATCCATATTTTATACTAAATATTGGACAATATTTTCTTCTTTTTCTCTCTACAGATAGTTTCTATTATAATCTGATTTAAATTTATTATGATCAAACAATTTTTAAATTATTTTTACTTTTAAGAATATAAATTTATTTATGAATGAAAATATAAAGATTGTCGAGCAGTATTATCACTTGAAATGGCATTACATAGATTGATTATTTTTCCTTCAAAAATAATTTGTATATAATTATTTTTATATATATTTATAAAGTTCAGTTTCTTGCAGGCAATATTTTTTTAATGAGAAAATATTTATTCAATTAATGACAGCATAAAAACTGCATTCAAAAATTCGAAACAATTGTTGCCGACTCTGACGGAAAGCATCTGGCCTATATACACATATAAAATGAATACGCAAAATTTTAACAGAAATCTAAATTAAAATATTTTGTTACGGGTTTTTTTTCCTTTTTATAGTTTGGTTCTAAAATCCATTTCAGAACAAACACGCATTCCTTAGCATCTTAAAAACCAATTCGTCGAATTCCACAGGTGGAAATATTCTAGCGGGATTTTGTTCCGCAGCTGTCATTCGTTTTAAATTCCACCAATGCAAAAAATTCTTCTCTAGATTGCCGCCAAAAAAATTCCAAGCGATTTTGACATCGAAAAAGACTTGTAATCTTCATCGACTTTTTTCAGGACAACGCTAACTTTTAACTCCGTACAGATGCCGTTTTGAATCTGAACTGTGAACACCTTGAATCTTTTGCAGATAGGCTCAAGTGAAATGGCGCATGCGTAGTGAGCTACATCGAACGCTTTTCGTCGTCGGGGTGCTCTGAGAAGTACGGCCCTCCTTCACTTCCCTAACATTTCAAATAGAATAAAAGAAAAGAAGAAAATAAAAAAGACGGAAGTAATATGTTGAATGTCGATATTTGGTTTATCAGGTGTTCCTCTTTGCTCGTGAATGATTGCACTTGTTCGTGAAGAACAAGAATAAATATCGTCTGCTGAATATTTCTTTTTCGTTCTTTTTTTTTTCGTTCTGCGAATATAAGTTTTCGTTGGAATAGGAAGTTTATGTCAGTCGCAGGTGCATTTGCTGTCAGTGTCATACTTGTATTACTTTAAAGCCTGTCACACATTCGTTTTACCAAAGTTTTCGATCAGAATGTAGAGAGGGAAAATATCGTGCCTTTTGTCATCTGAATTCTAGTCGTCGTAGCACAAACCGCGATAAATTATTCCAATTCTCTGTTTACACTTCAGCGGGTTTGTAGCATAGGTTACGAGCCCGTTCATGATAAATTTTCTGCAAGAATAAACTAGCGATATGGTTCTGTGTGTCAGTGGTAACTTTGAATGTGTATTTGATTTTCATTAGAAATTAACGTCTTTCGTTAACGAGAAATAAGTAATTAATTTTTTGTTAAGATTAGTGATTATATTTAATAAATAAAGAGTACAATTTATTAACGCAATGCAACTCAACTTTTTATCATCTGAATATATATTTAACACAATGAATGCATAAATATACAGAGCATTTATAATTATGGCCATTATCATTAATTTAATTAGGATATTTCAAAACACTTCGTTTGTAGTTGTGATTTAATTATAAGTTTATTCCATTTATAAATATGTAGATATTCGTAGAATTTCAATACTCTTTTTCAAAAAAAGTAGTTGTAGTATTCACATATATATTTCTAAACATCGTAAAATTGTTGTAAATGTAGCTGCTTAAAAATATAAAAAAGTGCTTTTCAACTTCTTTAAAAGCCGTTTTTTCCCCTTTCAAATAGAGGAAGCAATATACAATATAAAAAATGGAAGCCTTTCATTAACTAAAACCCAACCTATTATTCCCTGAAATTAAATAGCAATGAAATAACTCTTAAATTATCTCTTAGTATATTTATAATCAGCAAATTTTCTTTTTTGAAAAACAAATCGCTAATGCGGATTAACAGTTTTAAGTACTATAAAACAGTTTTAGATCTAACAGTTTTTAGTACTATAAAAAGATACACTTTTCGGGAGAAAAAAATGTGTATCTAATAATTTTTTGAATATTCAAAATTTTTATTCTACTTGTCACGTACAGTTCCCTATTTTCCTCATAAGCACGCCAACAGAAGGAGAATCGCACAAAATTGGCGGCTGTGGCGATAATAATATTTTATTATCTTTTTTTTTACAAAATATATGTAAATTCAGGAAACTAGGGGGAACTTTGCAGGAATATAGACGTAATCGACCATGTCACAAAGGCAACAATAGAATATAAACTAAATGCAAAGGAATTATCTCAATATAGCTGTGTAAATTAATCTTACCTCATTGTATTTTTATACAAATTCAAATGAATAGTCTCTAACTTTATTTAAGAATATCATGTGACTTCAATATCGAATTACAGGTAAAGTGGGTAGTGCATCCTCTGTTAGAGTATTACACAACAACTTTTATGTACAACAATGCAGTCATTTCACTTTTTTAAAAGAACTGTTCTTCTCTGCACAGATAAAGATAGCTTGTTTTCCTTCTCCGATCGGCACAGAATTTCCGAGAATTTCATGAAGATTCATTTTGTAGTTAACTTGGCGGAATTAAAAATTATGTTCTACCCTCACAGAGCATGACAACTAAGATAGTCTTGATTTCAATAAACAAAGACTAGCTGAAGTGAAGAATGTATTCGCATATTGAAATTAGGACTGTCTTAGTTGTGCAGAGGTCTTTTGATTAAAATCATTGCAAACTGACGGTTAGAATCAATAGTTATTAATCGCATACTTTTCCCTTTGATTCTAAAAAAATTGCCTCGCATGGCAATGAAAACTATTGAAAGGTAAGATCTTCAAGATTTAAAGTCCTTACATTGACAGAGAAAATAGTAAACTTGAAAAAATAAGATATCAAATATAAAATTCTGTTTTTGTCACAACACCGTAGCCTGGAATTATGAAATATTTTATCATTGATCCGTACTGAGTTAAATTCTAATGGCTATGTTTTCAAGTTTTGTATTAAATAAAGATAAAATCGAGTCGTGGGAAATAATTCCGATATCTCCAAAGACTCAACGGAGGGAGTAATATTTAATACAATTTTCACTGGATTGGACCTCTTTATTCCTTACGTGAAGTAGCGAGGAAGATAGAAAATTGCTGTACAACTTAAAATGCCTACCTCGTCCCTTGACAAATATTTATAATTGCGATATTCGTCGTTAATGGTCTTTGTATAGTTTGAATCTGACTTTAATTCAAGACAAATAAAGTCAGTGTCCCTTTTGTGGTTCTAATACAACTATACGGGGTTTTCAAAAAGTACCCGTGATAAGAATGGGGATCATTGTGCATTGACTTTTTTGCCATTTCTTAGAAATCAATTAGTATAATGCCATTCACATTCCAAAAATTCCTCGTCATTACTTTTCCAGCTAATGAGATAGCCTTCGCCTTTTTTGGAACAAATTCACCAGATTTAACCTATATTTTTGATAGTTGTTTGGTTTCCAGTGCATAATGGTGAATCCATTCAGGTATCATCGGAAGTGACAACTGGACACAAAAGGCTTGCAATTTCACATTCAAATTTTGATGATAATGCGATACTTGTTTTGCCACCGCTTAATAAATGGCAGCAGAATGACAACAACAGAGCTCCTTAGCAATGCAATTAGTCTCAAAAACAAGTATTTTCTGTATTACCCTTGAAGAATCATTAATTTGTAACCAAAAAATAATGATATAATTTTAATAATTTGGTTATTATTCTTGTAATTGAAACTGTGTAGTGTATGAGTTCGTGTTTCATAGAATCCCTTCGCCCACAAAATGATGTTTTTTAGTACATTTAAATATTTCGGGTTGTTTTCCCATTAGTGTTTCATGTTAGTTAATAAATGCTTATCACACGTTTTGCAATAAATATTTACAAAACAAAGAAATATTCAAAGTTTTACTACCTTTATATATTATTCACATTAAAGCGAAGTTTCGTAGCATCCAAGTACTATACCAAATATCAAATTTTAAAATTTACAGGTGTAAAAGTTTTTTTAATTGAAAGTAATCCTATACCTCCTCTTTATAAATCAAACTAATAGCACTGATATATTTGCTGCAAACGAAACTAAATTATCGGTAATAAATTCAATATTAATGGGTACGAGTAGCATCTGGGAATCAAACCAAGTCTAAATTTTCTATAATGCAGGAACTGTGAGTTAACGTACTGGGAATAAACAAATACAACATGCATTGGTATATATATTAGCAGCAAATATTTCATCACGTTTCAATTTGGGCAACTTCAAAAAATTATCATACCGAAAATCGTATAATGATTCTGCTACTGAATACGTGACTAGAGCTGGAATGCGTCATTAAAAATGAACGAACATTAAGTAGAAGACTTGAAACTATTCCACACGCTTAAGGAGGTTCATTATAATATCTTATGCAAGAATATCTATAACTTATAAGCAAATGTTATTTTATTTACTTCGTTTTGAATATTAAAATTTAATAAATTAAAATTCGCTGTTCAAAACGCAGAAAGAATACTTTTGCTCGTTTGTAGAGCGATAAATGTATGTTATTCATTTTTGACGACAATGCAGTTGCTTTTCAGAAATTCATTTTACAATGCGCCAATTTCGCTCTCTCGCCGATGTGGCTCATTTGAAACAAATTCCCATATCACCAACTTTTTGCGATGAATGTATAATTAATGCTTTATTTAAATAAGTAAGAACAATACAATAATTTAAAACGCTAAATCTCAGAATGTTTTACCAAGTCTTAGAATTGTTTGTTCTTTTAATTTTGAAAAGAAAATTTACTAATTAAAAGTTATATTTTCCCAAATGTCTACAGATAAATATAAAAAAAAATAGACAAACTGTCATAAAAACACTTATGTGTTAGAATGTTTGATAAAATTGGAAAAATTTCCCTTATGTTTTAAAATTATTTATGTATTAAATATGACTGAAATTATCATCGTTCTTCATAAATACATTTAAATATTTAATAAACACGTTTTTATAAGATAGAGCACTTTTATCTTTTTATCAATTATTTAACTTTTAAATTTTGATTTAACGCACTCTTTAAATATGCAATAACTTTTGAATTATAAAAGCCTTTTATATATACATAATACGTCTGCTCTATTTTGTTGAAATACATGTTATTGATTAGTTTTACAATTAAAATATAAAAAATGAATGCGTTTTTTCTTATAATTTTTTTTATTTGTTTTAAATTTTGTTTTTCGAATGAAAATCTGCTTAAACAGTGAAACTGTTTGGAAAATGCTTTAAAAAATTATTTTTCTGAGTAATGATCATTAATTTATGGCAACAAGAATTGTATATTTACGTAGAATTTTACCATAAGAATTTGAAAATAAAAACCACACGATACTCGAGTAAATATGTAAAAATGCATTTACTCTTCCTCCCTGAATTAGTAATCTTAAAAAATAATAATTTGATCATAATATTTTGATAATTAATAATATAACAATAATATTTAGCCAATTAATAACTTTACCATTATATTTTAAGAATCGAGAATTTAATCATAATAATTTATAATTAATTAATTCTAGTAATTGATCAATCAAAATTGTTCTTGAATCAAACGTTTTATTCTCATCTTAGCAATATACTAGATTGCAGAAAATTCTTTATTTTAAGTATGAAATTCCGAAGTTGATGTAAAAAAGAGTTTTTTTTAAATACTCATCGGGATTTTCCTACAAATTATTTAATATAATGTATTTTTACTCTGAATGAAAAATCAGTAATCTGTGGAAATATTTACGATATATAAATTATCAAGAGTCTAAGCTCTCAATCTGATAAAATACTTGCTTTTGAGCAATGTGTTCGTATTCTGATCGAAATGTGTTCGTGTTCTGATCAAAACGAGTTCCTGTTCTAATTGAAAAAATCAGTAATTGGTGGAAAAATAAACGACATATAAGTTACTAGAGGCAAAGTTCTTTATCTGATAAAATACGTGTTAGAGAATAAGCTTTTGAGCAATTTTTTTTCATGTACAATTTTAATTGAAAATTAATTCTAAAGATGTTACGTTCCCTTTCGTAAATTTGTAAATAATTTTTCGTTCAAGGTCTTGAGATAAATAAATAAATTTTAATTATAGATTTCAATATAATTATTAAATAATTAAAGATACATCTTGCCTACGTTATTTTTAAATTAGTGATATATAAAATAATAATAAAACGAGCTTGTAAATATTAACATTTATTAGAATAAATTGATTCCATAATAGATAATATAGCTATAATAATTTCTTTGTTATTCTACATTTACAATCGTTTTATTCAAAATATAATAATTACCTCTCATCTTTTAAACGTCGATTCAATAGTATTCAATTTAATAAATATTTTTTAATAACATTTTGTCACATGCTATATTTTATCAATTATTTCATTCCACTAATTGCACCTAATTTACATACTTCAATTTACATGAGACCAGAATTGGACTGAAGCATTCTAACCTGAAACACCTAAAACGCAACTAATTCCTTATTGTCAGTCTTGTCATTTCATACCAGTCGCCATCCAGGTAATCAGAACTCGGATTCTAGGAATACATCTTGTGCAAATTTCCAAAATGCCATTTCAGCATCATGTTGCATCCTACGCGCAATTAGGTTCAAGGAACCTAACCTGAAAGCACCTAACCATAGTAAGAGATTACCATTTTGGGTAGTTATGATAATATTCCAATTCACACAGTTGTGACCTATTCCTTTGAAATTAGTTCCGACTACATGGTTATGATGCACATTGAATCGCTAACCTATAGAATCCTTCTTAGTCGATGGCTGTGTGGTTTAGAATATTCATTTCTGAATTTCACAGTTTAGAGAATTTTAATATCCTTTGTCATTTTGATGAAGAATTCGCTTCGCTTCCACCATAACATATTTTCTGAAGAATTATACAACATTAAATTTATAAATCTCTTCGCTTGATTCCCAGTACTGTTCGCTAGTTAACGGAATTTGAGTAAAGGATTATGTAAGCGATCGAGTTGCTTTACGGTAAGGCATGCATACATTATGCAAATGTTTCGCTAGCGGAAACCGGATTTAACCAATTCCGGGAGAAATCCAAATGTGCTATTTGAATTTGTTATTAGAAGGAAAATAAAGGCAATGGAATTAAACTGAAAATGGAGAACAAGGTTTTGTTTTGTTAGGCAAAAGTATTTTCCGGAATTTTCTCTCGTTCATTTTTAATTGAAAAGGATTTGTGTCTAAGGCTTTTTGTTCATGTTTTGCTTTGTACAGTAATGCTTAGATATGGAAATCTTATTCGGGATAATAGATTTAAGCGAACAAAATAAAATATGAGACGTTTTTTACCCCATTTTACTGAAAACTAAGTTTTAATGCATAATTCAATTATGTTTTTATGAAAGAAATACCCTGATCTGCCTTTTTTAAAAATATATATAATCAAAATAAATGTTAGACTATATGCGTATTCACAACATAAGTGTTGAAATTCGAATAAGAATATGTCTGGTTAACGTTGAAATCCTTAAAATTATGTATGATTTAAGGATTTTTAATTTTTTTCCGATAAGCTTTATATTCAATCAAATGAAAATAAAATGCCCACAAAATAGATTTTTCTGAAAAGAAAAATATATTTTGGACTTTTTTTTTTCTTATTTTAATATTTTCTCAATTTTTTCAGTTATTCTTATTTATTTTTTTATTTGTTCTATAATTCCTTTTAATTTCTTTTTCGATTCAATCTCTTTAATTTTAATTAAATATCATTTCAATATCAATTTGATATAAATTACACGTTTATTATATTTATTTTACTATCAGTTTGTATTAATTTACAGTTATAATGAATTTCAACAATGAGCCCCAACAACAATATTTATTTATCATTTAAATTTATTTCCTAGTAAAGCAATATGTTACTATTTGAAGGTATAAAGTGTTGAAGATAACAGAAAAAAAAATTAATTGGTAAAGTAAATAAAGTTCATAAATTACAGAACATATGTGATCCAAATGCAATTTTAGCCCAAAGAAAAGTCGCATTTATAAAAGGAACATAATTCAATATTTCTAAAACTACTTTATGAATCAGTCGAAAACAAACATACTAATGATTAATCAAATAAGTTTTAAGTTACTTTCATTAATTTACCTTATGAAATGGAGGCATGTCAATATTTATGCGTAGTTATTGTGAATGGGTTAACGTAAAATAATAATTTAAAGATTGACTGAGATTTGAGAACAAAATTAAACACAATTATATAACAATAAAAAGACATCTTCTATCCTGTTCTTAAGTATTTCTTTCCTTGTTGAACTTGCTTCTTTATATAACTTAAATCAGAGATGGATGATACAGTTTCCGGTACGAATAATTTTTAAAAACAAATATCTCATTTTTCTGTGTAAAATATACCTAAATTTAAAGAGCTAAATTTCCTTTTTTCCAAGCAACGTACTTAAAATTTTCATTATGTGGACGAAACGCACGGATACCAAAAATTCAGATGCATTTTATTATTTGTCTTCACTCATTTTCCCGATTACATTTTAAAAAAATGTGCATAGTAATTAATTAATGGGATGAAGCAAACATTTCAATAGAAGTCCTTTATATATATAAATCAAAATGTCTGCGTTCCATTTTATGCAGTAAAATACAACCCCTCCCCCTTATGATACAGAATATTTTAGGATCAACATATTTTTCTATGGTTACTGAGATTTAATTACGCAAACAAAGCTAATTGTAAAAGGCATTATAATTAAGAACAAAGAAAAAAAATATTAAGAAAATTGTGCTTTATATTCTGTAAGACCGTCGTTCAATAAGTCCACAGAAAATCGAATCAAAAATGGTTTATTTTTAATAAGTATCATGACTCACAAGACAGACATCTAAGTTTAGTTTATTTTCATCACATGGTTTCATTTGTATTATCAACTGAAGCTAGAAACTCGCGTTTATTTAGAAAAATGGAGAAAAAAAGCAAGCTTCGAGCGATGTTTAAACATTTATATTTAAAAGGCTTATCTCCAGAAAAGACCAAAGCTGAGATGGGTGAAATTCCTGGCACAACTTCTCCTGTGTATTCAACTGTTTAAAATTGGATAAATGAGTTTATACGTGTTCGTACATCCACAAGAAATGGAAATCATTTGGGACGTCTAATGGAAGAAACTATTTCCAGAATAATTGATATGATCCACGATATAGTCTTGAATGATCTAAAGGAATCAAAGTGCTCGAAATTTTTGAAGCTACTGGCATATTTCAATTTACAGTGTTTTCATTTTTGCACGAAAAATTGGGTGTGAAAAAATTCTCTGCAAAATAGGTGCAGTGTTTACACTCAGTGGAAACTAAACACAATTGTGTGGTCGAGTTTCAGTATATTTCAGCACATTTTCATTACAATTCTGACGAGTTTTTGCGTCGATACAGTACTGTGGGCTAAACATGGATACACTGCAACACTCCAGAGACAAAGGAACAATCAAAACAGAGGAATTTGAAGGCGAATGGGCTCGAAAGCAAAGATGGCGAAATCAGCAGGTAAGGTGATGGCCACTGTTTTTGGGATGTTTGCGGAATACTCTACACCGAGTACTTAGAAAAAGGAAAAACAATAATTGAAGAATATTTTGCGTCGTTATCGAGCGAAGAAATCGAGAAACTTCCTGATTTGAAAAAGAAAAAGGATTCTCATCCTTAAAGTATTGCATCGGTGTACGCCTGTGCAGTTTCGATGACCAAAATCATGGAGTTAAAGTTTGAATCATTACAGCATCCTGCATATTCATCGGATTTGGAACGCAGTGACTTTTTTCTTAATTTCCAAACTTAGAAAATGGTTCGGCGGACTACGGTTAACGTCCTATGTAGCGGTTATTAGATATGTAGTTTGCATATCGCCCAAACAGATGTGTATTAATCTTACTTTTTATATGTCTTATAAATTTGGAGAGTCGCTTAAAAAGTGTATAGAGCTAAAAGTACATAATGATGAAAAAAGAATCTAACTAAAATAAAATGTTTTTCTATCTTCTACTGAGGACTAATTGAACGACTCTCAGATATTTCAGGAAATATTCTATTATTTTAAATATTTCTTTTCATAGTACGTGACATGATTATTTGATTTAAAATATGTGTTGTAACGGAAAACAATCATTTTTGTACTTTGCAACACGACACGTAATTGAATGAATTATTCTGATCAAATAACTGAGTCATTAATATAAATTATTCTAATCCCATTATTTTCGAATGGAACACGAGCACGAAATAATAAATAAACATAAAAGAGCCCACTAATTATGTAAATTGATTCTCATAAAGTTATACTAATAAGTCCTCTTTTACATTCCAAAAATGCAACTGAAACAGTTCCTGATGGATTATATTTCTCGAATATATGTATCATATTGTATATTATTATATCAAGGATTCACAATATTATATGTGTTATAATGTTAAAGAATATTTTATAATATAATTTCAGGACTCTGATAGTTAATTAAATGTACACATGATGCTTAAACCTGGGAGATAATAAATACCACTAGCATTTCAATCCAATAAAAATATTCCTGGATGGATTTAATTTAGTTGATAATGAAAGAAAATTGTACATTTCAAAATGTCGTTACACGTTTCTTTAAAACAGTTTCTTTTTAGCCTTTGCACAAATTACGTTCATTTAGAAAAAAAAAATATTTATATATAATTGATTTCATATTTATAAATATTAGTAACAATTCTATGGATCATTCCAATGCTGAAACAAGATAATCACTTAATTAATTCGACTTTATTAAGAAACTGATAATTCGAAGGGATGAATCATAAGTGCGAAAAATTTCATTTACGAAATGGGGCAATTAAATATCGATACTATTCGCTGTAAAACTTTTTATTTTGAATTCATACATATTTACTTAATAACACCTTAAATATACACCCTTCCTCTATCCCTACAATGATCCAAGCGAATCTTCCTTTGTTTGAAACAGTGTTAGAAGTCTTCTGCCAACTCCTTCACGATGTCTGCCGTTTTCCTTTTTATACATTCAATGGGTTCAAATATTTTTCCTTTTAACGCAGACTTCATCCGAGGAAATAGATAAAAGTTGCATGGTTCTAGATCCAGTGAATAAGGTGGATGGTCTAACACTGAAATACTGTACTTGGCAAGAAATCTATTCACAGACAATGCGGAATGACTAGTCATTCCACAATTCGCAAGTCATTTCCCCCTTATTCTTTCACGCAGTTCAACTAGAACATGAAGGCAATATTGTCGATTAATAGATTGACCTCCAAGATCGCAGTGAAGGTACATAATATCATGAATAAGGAACATAACTATCATCATTGCTTTGAATTTTGATTTGCTCATTCAGGCGTTTTAAGGACACCATGAAGATGGGTTCTTTCAGGGTATGGACTGGAACTTCGTTTCATGATCATTTCTAAACTCCTACAATTCGTGAAATGTTATTATCCTTTCCAATAAGTTTGGGTCATTTTTGGCATTCTAAGTGTCTGTGCAAACATTTTTGTGAGCTTCTTGTTGTTCAAACATGAGAATGTTAAGTACCACTTAGGCACACAATTTTCGCATTTTAAAATAGAGATTCTTTGTCAAATCCTACAGACTCAGTAATCACACGAATACTTAACCAACGGACAGATCGAACTAGATTACCGAGTGTTTCGATCTTGTCATCTGTTTTTGATATAGAAGGGCGACCCGGGCGTGAATCATCTTCAACGTCTTCTCGCCCAGCTTGAAAATGCTTAAACCACTCAACACACCCACGCGATGAATATTCATTCCTACACACGTCTTTCAATAAATTATAAGTTTCTGTAGCTGTTTTTTCAAGTTTTGTGTGAAATCGTACAACAATTCGTTGCTCACTTCTCATTGAAACAAAACAAAACAAAAAAAAAATAATAATAACTAATACGAATGAAGGCTACGGCTATACAGATTTGTTTACAGAAGCGTGAGGCACTGTATTCGAAAGAGAAGGCTTCACCTTAAACAGCTGTAGGTCACTGGCAATTGGCTCATGCGTACTTCTTCTGTAACAGCGTCAGTCTCGGTATTTAATAGTCTCACCTCGTACTTTTTAGTGTTTTTGAAACATTTCTAAAGTAAAGTATTTTTTAAAACATTCAACTCAAAATCATTCTGATGAATGCACAATCATTTGGTAAGGGTGCGAATTGTATATAGGTGTAGCATGAAATTATCATAAACTACTTATCCAAAATTTAATAAGAAAACTGACACACCATATGTTATATTCATCCCAGTAGAAGTAAGTTGGACCTATTCCATGTTAAATCTTACAGAGATCTGTTAGTTTCTTATGTTATTCTCTCTCTCTCTCTCTCTGTCTATCTCATTCTCTCTTTTACATGCAAAGGTACCATTCTCATCGTTTAATCATAATTTCAAATATCAAATCATGTTTTTAATATTTGATTGCTTAGTTCTAGTGCGATAATATTTACTTTGCAATTTAAAAAAATTAACCAAAAATATTGTTTTTATTACTATTCATCCCATCCGGCCAACATGAACCATCGGACGTGAAATAATGTTGACGATGAAACAGAACTTTTGCAACCATTTTTTTCTTTCCAATTCATGGTTTGTTATACATTTTTGGCACAAGAATACTTTTATTTCTTTTATACATAAAGCAAAGCTCATCAGAATGTTTCCTCTGAAAAATCCAATAAAACGTATTGTGTAGAAGTAAATTTACGTATCCACTATACATTTTGTCCACGAGTACCTGAAATTGGCAATGATAAAAGTGTTTGGCGAAGGTGTTGTTTGTTACCTTGGTAACGACGCTCATCGTTGTTACTATTTCTTTAAGAAATATTTGGGGGCTATGTTCTCGATGTATAACACAGTGGAACGTTAGAAAACCATGACAATTTTTATTTAAAATTGGAACAGATCCGGGATTTACTCTGGTCATATTTTAGCTTCATCAGTAGCAATGGAAATTATTTTATTCCGGTATGTTCCAGATATGTTTCCATAACATTGGCAACATCTTTTCAATGTGTTTGTCTCTTGGAACGCAGCAGTCTGAAAAGTTCTTTCGGATATTTTACTGACGTTTATTTTCTAAAAATATAAAGATTAAACTTGTGCACAGTCAGATTAATATCACATTTCCATCAATCGATATTGATGTAACTACTTAAATATCTTCAACTCGTTGATCTATTATATTTGAAGACATTTTGATTATTCTCCATTGCTCTGTTTTAGCGAATAAAAAGATTTCTTTTATTATTAACTTTTCGTAACTGCTGCTCTATTATTAAATTCGTGTAACACGCAGATTACAATGGATTCATTATATTCTATCGAAGTTTTAATTTCAATATCTAAAACATTTAGATTAGTTAAAGTTGCTATAAATGTAACTAAATCTTTTAATGTTATATTGTGCTTCAAAAAAGAACAGCGTTAAAATCTAAGTGTATCTTTCACCAATATTTATAATTAATTTAGTATTTGAATTATGAACAATTCTTTTAATTTTGTTTATTTTAAGATCTAATATCATGGTAAGTTATTTTCAGATTCAAGGAAAAGTAAACAAAATATTCTTGTATATCATAGAACAGGCAAAATTATCACTTAGTTCTAGTTGCAGGCCGATTTCACCAGAATGTCGGAGCTATAGTCTGTTCTAATTAGTGGTGGTTTATTTGAGTTGATTGATATCAATGGCTAATCATTCATTTTAATTATAGCCTTCTCTCAAAGTAATTTATATGTTCTGTTTTTTCTACTAATTTTATAGTTAAGAATATTTACACTTATGCACAGGGGAATACGCTTTCTTCTAGACAGTTATAGTACGATCTTATCAATTCAAAAGCGTCTTAAGTTATACTTCTCCCTCAAAGACTACGAGAGGTCACATGGTTGTCCTATTGAGCTAGAACCCTTCCATTTTTTTCAACAGTAACTTGAATTTCGAAAGGGTTCTAGATATTTAATTAGTAGATCATTATTTCTAAAATTTATTTCAGATTAAAGCTATTTGTGAGCCTCTAGTACACGTGTTCAAAGACAATTCAATTAAATCTACTTGCATATTCCTTAAGAAAGCTATAAATGCAACATATAGAAACAGAAGTAAGAAGAACTGAAAAAATCTACGCAAAGTGCCACGTTCTGCCAGCATCTGCTTTAGACGATTCCAATTATTACGCTAACCTAGAATGATGATAAAACCTAAGACCATTGATGTATAAATGTGAATGAGAAAAGCGACTGAAACTGTGGAGATGGCAGTACATGATAAAATTACGTGACCAGTGTCTGTAAACAAGAAAAGTACAAGTAGTGTAGTAAGAGATAGAGTACTGTGTGAATTCTGAACACACATACAAGAATAAGATGTAATTTTTGTAATTTTCCTTGTGCATGATAATTCTCTTAGTAAACTATATGTATTCTGGGTTTAATTCTCCCATTTGTCCCCAAACAACCCCTAAACACTGGACTCGCCGTAATTTCAAAACGATATTGATATCCACTAAAATAAATTTACCTTCAACTAATAAGATCAGTTCCCCTACAACTGGACTTCCTTCAATCAACGCTTTTACTTTTAAAAATGTTCAATATTTATTGTGGTCTCACTATTATTTTCTTAAACTAATTACTTAACATTATATACAAGAAATTATTACGCATTTTTATTTTTTACTTTCTTAGTTATTTTTCCCTTTTTCTCAGTGATCTGGTATATCATTCTAGGCAGATATGAAAAACAGTTCTTGACAACAATAAACTACATTATAGAATGTTATGCGAAGTCTTCTTATTTTGAAATAGTATTATCTATATAAACTTCCATTTCTTACATATATATGTTTAAGAAGAAAAATCAAAATCGAATTATAAACTAGACAGATTCTCGAAATACTTCGATAATGAAAATCACATTACAACGATTCTGATATATAAGAAAGTAAAAAAGAATTTACCAATATATTTCTTAAAAAAGAGTACTTATTTCTTTCTTTTTTGTTTGGTAATATAATTTTAATGAGCTGTGTATGGAATCGAGTAATTCAAACATCAAAGCGCAAAAAGACGGATTCAGGTAATGAATTGAAACGTTTTGCTTGAAGAAAGTAAAACACAAAATGTCACAAATAGTATTCCTAAAATTTATGAACTTTCAATTTTAACTATATTATTTTCACTTTAACTATAACTTTAAATGTATACACTATTTACAAGGCATGTAAATCTTAGCGAAAAGTATTTTGAATTTCTTTTAAAATTTTTATGTTAAATTTATTTCCATACTTGATGAGTGTTTCAACACTTAAAATAGATATGCATCTTTAATTACAATTTGTACTTGGGTAATATGAGAAGCCACTCACTTTTGACAAAATTTCAGTCGAAAGAGTTAAAGGTCAATCAAATAAAACCAAATCAAAGCTATTAAATAACACTAAAGAAGTATGAAATTAACTATGGCAACCTTTACAACTACTTGTATCGCATATCTCGCTGAAGTTTCGCTTCATTAATTATTATGAATCTGGTTTAGTGAATGAGCCAGAGATTGTATTCATCATTATTCTAATGAGATACTACAACTTTGACTTTCAGTCTACTGAGACAGTTTAATACTCACAACAAAAGTGTCTAGAATAGTGAATAGTTAAACAAGTGGGTGTGACTTGTGAGTGACGTGAGGGTGTGACTTGTCTGTTTCGTTTCTATCAATATTTCACCGCCTGTAAGTGTGGGGGGAAATGCTTATGAATGCTGAAAGTCTATAGGAGAATAAACAGGAAAGGATTCAAATAAATTCTGATTTCATTTGGTATAAATAAATGTGTAAGTCTTGAAGAAATATTTGGATTAGATTAAAAACATTACTGGCCTTAATTGGGAATTATATTTTAAGAGTATGGTTAATAGAAACCGTAATATTTAATATGACTTATAAAAAGTTTGAATGATTATATAAAAAAAGAAACACTTAAAAGATTACTAGAAATAGATAAATATATATACATATATCGAAATTCTTCAGAAATAAACAAAAATTATAGGAATAGGGGGAACTGAAAACAATATGATCAAGAAATTAAACCATCATAAATTAAACCATCATGACAGCCATGAAAAAGAAACTTCCTATACATTCATTGGAAATAAAAAAAAAAGTATTGTGAAGGGGAACAAACAGCACATGCGTGTAAAATTCTATTGACCATGAATATTGGTGCAATCTCTGCACCAATTGTCATGGTCGACGGAATGCTATCAATAAATTCAAATACTGTAGCTCCCATCCAATAATCGTTTGGCAACATTTTTCTAGTTTGGCGTAAATGATCGTCATGCGAAGGTGACGGTTTCAGTTAAAAAGTGCATGAAAGTTATTTGTTGAGATTTAATTGGGTATACAAAAAGAGAAAGAAAGTGATCATACATACACATATTTATGTGTGTGTGTTATGAAAATGATTGATATATATATATATATATATATATATATATATATATATATATATATATATGTGTGTGTGTGTGTGCGTGTGCGTGTATAATCATTTTCAATTTTACAGTGGTTTATATATTTCCTTATTTACCATTATAAGTATTTTGATACTTTTTAAACAATTTTCATCAATTATTTCCTTAAAAATATATACTCAATTGAATTTATCAAGTGGGATTTATTGCATCCTCTCTTCTTTCGAAGGCAAAATTTGCTATCAGAATGTAATCACTCATATTGAAACAAATTTAATTGAAATCGAATGAATAATTTATATTCCCATAATCTTTAAATATTTTCATTCATAATATTGTCAAGAAGAAAAATCAACTGTGTAAAATATCATACTAATAAAACATTCGGAAGCAAAATTTTACCTTGCGAATATAAAAAATAAAATCGGAAAAAGCATGTAAAAAGATAAACCACATCGATCGAAACAAATGCAAGATCTTTTTAAATGCTCTTTAAAATTTTTTAAATAATCACTCAAAACATTTTGAACTGTCGTTCATTGCTGATAAATCTCACTTCGTGTAATTTGAAAGAGTAGAACACAAACTTAGCATAGTTTTCATATTAAAAGTGCCTCAATATTAATATTTTATTTTAACATCACTTCCTTATAGAAACCAACATATTTTATTATACCATAAATTTCTATTAATCAGTTTCTCCTGTGTAAAATAGATTCAATACTTCGTCCACTATACTTCAATGCCAAATTGATATTTATCTAAGCTTATTAGGACGGAAAATGGTACATTTATAAAATATTTGAAGCTTTTAGGGGCTAAGCAGGATAAATAGATACTCGTATTATAAACAACAGGAACCCTTTTGATATAGAACATTTTTTCTACCTAAAAGTTTCTTCTATGTTTGGGTAATGCCTTTTAATATTAGGCAAAGTTAACCTAAATGTAGTTCCATTAGTAAAAATTGTAAGATTCTGAATATTTTAAGCAGTTCTATTATAATTATTTCTGAAACGTTTATTCTTTTGACATCAAGTTGGACCTAAATGTATCTCAGACGTCTTCGAGAAGGAAAAAGGAAAGAATTTCATATCTAATGTAAATATTCCTCGCTTTTTAAAAATTAATGTTCTTACTTAAAAATTAATGTACTGATTAAGAACAAAAAATTAATTTTTGCTTGCGCTCTGAATGAATTCAACAAAGACGATTCCTTCATATCCGTGTTTATTTTTGGCGACGAAGTTAAGTTTCATGCTAGCTAATACAAAGTCAAGGGGCACAATGCTCAAATATGGGGTACAACAACCACTGATCAGAAACGCAATTTGAAGAATGTTTATGTGTTTTCTGCCATATCATAAGACAGAATGATTGTCCCATTCTTTTTCAGGAGTTCTTATTTAATGGCATTATTTACTTGGCTATGTTACAGATTTAGTTGCTACCACAGCTAGAAGAAATAGCTCAGACTTCATTTTCCAGCAGGATCAGCTTTATTATAAACTGAATGTAACAGATTTTAGATAAACTGGATGTATACAGTATTGTGCTTCTGGTAATTGTTACACTGAGCATTTATAAATTTATTAACCTGAAAGTATTTTGTGTAAAGTAATTTATCCAAAATGGATTGTAACTATTTTAAGGTTACCAGGACACAAGGTGGGAAAATAAAATGCCGAATTTAAGACTCTTTCTTTTTGTGATATTTAGGTTTTAAAAAATATTCGTTCAACTTAGTAATCTTGTGTACATAATAATTATATTTCAATAATTTTGGTGAATTGTAAAAGCATATTTTTACTGTTAAAAAGTTTTTCGCTCCCTCTGAGTTGAATATGGACATGATTTTTCAGATATATTTACATGTTGGTACCATTTTTTAAAATAACATTCCATAAATGTATAAAATATATATATTTAGAAATTTTAATTTTTTCTTCTTTTTTCACATAAAAAATAATTTCTAAAATTTAAGTATTACTTAGGGAAAAAATATTTTTATTTCTCTATATGTATGAGTACTCTTTATAGAAGCATAAAAAATTTGGAACCGTATTGTGTTATAGTATTTTTTTAAAAAAAAGTATCTAAATGCAAATATATCTCACAAATCATTCCAATATGCTACAAAGAAATGGAAAATACCTTTTTAATACAAAATTTACTTTTATAGTTCAATATAGCGATTAAAATATCCTTCTTAGGCACACACACAAAAAATCTAAGCTCTACTAATAATTTGAACAAAATATATATATATATATATATACTGAAAATTTATGTAAGAATAATTTAAAATATTTAATAAGACAAAAATCCAGAAAGAAATGTAACAATGAAAGAAAAATAAATGAAAATATGGAACCCATCAAGTCAAAAAGCAATATCGGGCTGAGGACCGATTAAGCGGGGTTAAACTAGTTTAATGGTACCAACCTTCCCCCTTTGCGACTTGGTAGGCTGAATTAGGAAATCCAAATTGCAAAAGAGTTCATGATTAAAAGATGCAAACAAATTCAGCAATAAAATCTACAAAAACAAAATCTGTAATTCCTGGTAGGCTGAATTGGGAAATCCAAATTACAAAAGAGTTCAATGATTAAAAAATGCAAAAAATTTCAACGGTAAAATTTACAAAAATAAAATCTATAATTCTAAAAATTATCAACACATCAAAGTATAAAAATTACTTGCAAAATTCAAAGAAATGAAGATTCAAATATGTGAGTAGTAAGACGGAATTTTCTTTAAGCTTCAAGATGTATATCACATACACAAAATGAAAAAAATATAACACATCATCACCATATAAATTGAAAAAAGATTTAAATCATTGTTTGATTGGTAATAAAATGTAAAAGGATGCAAACAATTAGTTGGTAATAAGTTGTATGGTAAATGTATGTATTATATATGCATATAGTATGATATATATATATATATATATATACTTCATAAACAAGGAGTATTAGATGTGATATTCGAGAATTCCTCACATGTCCAGGTATCCTTAATTTTGTAAAAGTAACTTTTCAAAGTTAGGATACTCTTTTGTAAACACTTTGGATTATTTCGGCTTCTATTATTTACCTTACTTATCTGAAAATTGCTTTAGAACCCTCATATAAAAGTGAGAACAAATATTTTAACAACACATATTTAATAGTAATATGTTTTAGAATGAAATTTACAAATTTTTCCTTCAACATAAATTTATTGAATCTAAAATTTGATGCAATTAAATGCCTTCATTCATGAGAAATCTACATCTAAATAATTATTTTAATTTAGCAAGATATAATAATTTTCATGTACATTAATATGCATCTTTGATTATTTCAATGTATTAGCGATGAGTCAAATTTTAATATGAAAGTGTTCTGTATTTATATACTTATAATTAATTACAAAATATGTAATATAATGTCAAGTTTAAAGATTTTTCCCAGTATTTGAATCAAAAACTTTTTTTAAAATTTTTGTAAATTATTGTAATATTAATTTCATCCTTAGTGTAAAATCCTTAGTGTAATACTGATCAAAGTCGTAATTCGATTGTTGAGCACAAGGCATGATATTCGAAATATTTTCTTTTTCCTTCTCTCACTTTTGAAATTTAATCAACACTCAACGAAAATAATATTCGTACTCCAGAAAAATATTTCTACCAGAAATGCAAACAAGAATTGCTGAACAAGTATTCTGGAAACAAGAATACTAATTTCACCGAACAAAGTTCAATCAATTTAACAATGTTTCATTTTTAATTATAATCGTAAAGGATAAATTAAAAGTTCCCGTGAGAGGAACGGAGGTCGCATTGTTTCATATAACTAGATGAGAATAATGTATTTTAACAGAAAAGTTGCGAGAATAAAAAAAAAGTATATTCTAGCAACTAAATTACTCATTAACATTATTTCCTGCAGAAGCTAATTAGCAAAATTCGGTGCATGTTGTTGAATATAAAGATGCAGTTTTCACCTTAATTTAGCCAATTAAAAGGCAGCATAAAAAAAACTCGGCCAAATCAAATTTAGTTGTGTTACATTTTGACTTAAGCATTTGTAAAAGAGATAAGTAGAGATATTGTTGCAAGTCTTAGGAATAAAATTTCAATAGATGCCAGATGAAGTTATAGAAACACACACAAAAACTGTCCCCATAATTCTTTTTTTAGCTGAGAGGAAAAAAAAAATTTCTTATCTTAGGAAATCTCAGTTGAATTAGATTGTAATTTATTAATTTTATTTATACATTACATTTGTATTAAATAATTGTAATCCATCATAACAATTTAAATTTTCTTTTTTTGTATTATTTTTAAAAAGTGTTTTATACTTAGTTATGATACTTTGTGGAACACGAAAATTTGATGGTATTTTCAATAAATTAATAAATACAAATTTCGGTGCGATGTTGTAAAATAAATACGAAGCTCTTTCCTCAAGGCAAACTAAATCAGGATTTGTACAAGACTCATAAGAATATGACATTTATTCGATTTAATACTATAATTTAGAATAAAATATGAACTCTTTGAATAAATTATGATGAGTAATTTTTGAATTAGTGTAGCAAAAAAATAAATTAAATTTAAACTTAAGAATGTGTCTCTATAACATTAATCAATTATAACAACCAATGTAAGTGTAGTTAAAAGATTTTTTTAAAAAAATATTTGGGTTTACAAGATTAAAATCAATGTTCTTATTCTGTGATTTATTTATTTTCAAAATATTGTATTTTGGAACAATAAATAAAATAGAGTGCTTTTTTAATAAAAAATCCTAATTACAAAGTTTTTTTAAATTCTTTCTGGATCTTCAAAAAATAAAATATCTTCTTCCATATTTCTGTATATCAGATGATATTTGATATGAAACGCAATCAACATAAAAACTCCCCAAAAAAAGAGATGTTTTAAATCTTTTGGGAAATAGCAGTCATAAAAGTACCATCAAATAGAAGAAAAATAATGTTTTTCTCCTTTTATTTTTCTTCCGTTTTTGCTTGACTAGCATTTGGCAAAATTCCAACCGGAAATACTCCTTCAGAATTATAAATGTTAAAATATCTGGCAACATTTGACAAATTGGTAGATGTGGCCCACTAGGAGCCAGACTGTCTCTAGCTACATATTAATCATGCATTATTCATATCTGACTGCGCAAGCTTGTTGCATTAATTACCGACAATCATTGCTGACTGCCATGACTAATCGATCATGATTCAAATACGAGAAACCTGCAATTTAAAGCTCAGTTTCTAACAACCCGTTTCAAAACAATGTAATCAATCATCTAATTCCTTACATAATTAAAATTAACTGTACAGAAATAATTAATTTATTAACTGATTAACAAACATTCAGTTTCATTTTAATATTATCATTTCAATCAATTAATGAACCATTTCAAAACAATTTAACATAAAAATAATCCAAATTTTTTAGAGCAATTAAATGTAATTCTAGTTCATTTCTGGCTTGGCATTTTCAGATCTAAGAAATATAAGAATTACATTTGCATAGTTCGTTGCGATATCAGAACTCCGCGTATGTAACAAGGGAAAAAATAGCACTTTTTATCGTGTTAGTAAATAAATGTTACTTCATAACTATAAACATTAAGCGAATTGATCAAAAATCAAATCTTATAATAACGTATCTCAAGATATTTCGGATAAACGAGATTGAATGTCAGGGGTTATCATTGATTCAATTTCTCAAAAAATAAAATGCAGAATAACATAGAGGCATCATTTCGTTAAATATATTTGAAACTCTTATACCCGTTCCATTCTTTGTTAACTACAGTTGAAGACTTAAAGTTACAATATCCGGAAATTTGGAAAGGGAGATATTCTTGAAAGTGGTGCAATGTTCATTTGAAAACAGATCAAAATTTGGAATTGTGTCCCCTACAATCTATTGTGAAGTTGTAAAGCAAATTTTCTCTTACTTTAAGAAAATTGCGCCAATAATATATCACGGAATTTGGCATCATGCCATATATTTTACTCCACAAATAATTAACGATGGAATTGCAACTGATTTACATAACAAATACATCACACCAAACGAAGACTTTTAGCTCAAATAACTGTAGCATATCGCAGCCTTATTCTATTTAAAACTCATATAGCTACAAGTAATCAGCAAAGAATATATTTATGTAGTCAATAAGTCAGGAATAAAAAGATGAATTTGTATGCAGCATTTAATTTCATTGATAGATGATTTTGAGTTAATTGAGTTAACACTTGCAGGAAATCGTGTACAAAAATTTACAGAATATGTAACACATTTATCGGGGGTATAATAAATGTATTAAAATTGAAAAAGATGCTCTTATTTTTTTTATTATGACTAAGATTAATGCACTCTTCTATTTCATGAGTTTATCTTACAAATAAAATGACTGATATGAAACTCAACGTATCAGAAGCTGTTTATTGCAAAATTAACAGTTTCAGTTTTGGTGAAAGTGTGCAAGAATATTTCATTACATTTCTGGTCAAACCCAATTCAGCGAGAACTGATTTACACCGAAATAAAAAAAAAGAACTCATTTAAAAAGGTGTTAGAGTGATAATTATTTTTTTTCAATATGAAAAGTGTGTACTTGAGGTACTTTACAAGTTTGGTAAGCACGATACATTATTTAATATATCGAAAAGAAAGTTTTGTATGTTTTAACTTCGAATCTACTTTTTAGGGTATTTTATTTCCTGTAATAACATTTAGAGGGATGTATGCTTCCGATAGTTTTATGTTGTAGAAAAAAATATTCAATATTACAATAAACTATATATAAATATATACTAATAAAAAGATTTAAAAAAACATCTGTTCAGGGCAATCGTTTATCTGAACATCACTTTATTAGTTCTATTATGATTGTTTTATCTTTGCTTTCTTATCATTCAAGATTAAATGTAACCAAAATCGTTGTCAAGATAAATAAGTCGATTAAACACTAGAGAAAATTATATTTCGTAGTAATGATAAATTCTGTAAAACAAATAGTTTAAAGTTACATTTTATAAAAGTTTCTTTTTTTTTTCTACGAAAATATCTCTTATTTTTCACCCATTTACATTTACTAATTTTTGTAATTTTAAAAACAAAATTAACTTGAGACATTTATCAATATATCCTTTTTGGTGTGTACGAATGCACACATATTTTTAGAATCTCAATGTATTTCTGAAATTAATTATCCCGAATAAAATATAAAAATAATTTTTGATTTCTACTGAGCAACACATGTAGATAAAAAAACAGAGAGTTATTGGTAATTTTAATTACACTTAATGATGTATTCATGCTTGTATTTGATTCTACTTATTTGACTTAAAAGTTTGGCATTTAGTACAAACAAATTTTCCAACTTTTGTAAAAGAATTCTTCATTGGATACAAAATCTGTTCATTAGTACGAAATATATAAAAATAAAAAAATAAGTTGCCACAAGAGAATTACTTTAAAACAATAAGTTATTTATTTTGAAATACACTTCTTAAACAACCAGGCTTAGATAATAGTGTATTATTGCGAAGTTCTTAAAAATGTATCAAAGGGAAACTTTTAAGTGTATTATTGTGATGGAATTCATTCAAATATCGCGTTGCCAATTTTTGAAATTCTGGAAACGTCTCATTAACGTTGCAAACATGAGATGGTAGTACAAAGAAACGTTTTTCCCTCTTAAAAATTCCCCGGTCTTCCAATTAGCATACATCGAAAATGCCACACTCATTAGTTTAGTGTTCCTAATTAACAAAATTAATTATTATTAGCCTTTTGCCTATCAAAAGCAATCGGACTAATCTAAAAAACAGCAAATGAATCCAAACTTTTAAGTTATGCGAAGTTGTCTAATAAACTGTCTGATAATTGCTCCAAAACAATTAAAGATTTTCTTTCAAATAATTTTTTGAAAAATAATTCAGTGTAAAAATTTTTTTTATTACAGTTAAGTTAGGCTTAGTTGACAGTCATTAAATAAATCTCAACATGGCGGCTCTTGTTATAAAAAGCCAAACGATAAGCTATAAGGATATCAAATTTCCCTTTTCATTAAAACTGCTGCATAATTATTCTTCAATAATGCATAATATCTTCTACGTCGATTGATAACAACAATTATTTCTCAATTTTGCTTCCATCGAGAATAAGAACAAAGAGCTTTGCGTTCACAAAAGCAAAATTAAGAACCGTAAGAGCTTTCAAATGAAGGAAGAATAAAGTTTTCTGGGAATAATTATTAACGCTTGTTTAGACATGTTTTTATTCCTCATTGTTTATTAATGACCATGAATTGTGGATAATTATTCGACTAGAAAGATGTGTAAAATTGATGTGTTGGAAGAGAAAATGAATACCTGAACAGGAAATAATTGGCGCAGCTTAGAAAGTGCGAATAAATTTATATCGCACATGACTGCCTTAATAGAAAAATAATTAGAATTTCAGAACGTTTTTTTGTTCTTCTGTGAATCTTAAGTGACAAAACAAAATGGGATTCGTTTGAGCTTTAACATAATATTAAAAAGAAACTTTGAAGACTTCACAAATAATTAAGTTTTGTTGGCACATTTATTTGAATCACACACACACACATATATACATAAATGAATATATATATATATATATATATATATATGTGTGTGTGTGTGTGTGTGTGTGTATAAATAAATAAACGGAATATATCCTTTGGACTTGGTAAATGTTTCTATTTCTTGTGAGGTATTTTCTTAAATAATTCATATTTTTCTATGTTACTAAGGCAAACAGTAAGAGAAATATGAAATTTACAAATTAAAAATTTATCAATATATATGTAATGTATCCATAACATGAATTTTATTAAACACCTATTAAGCTAAGAGAAAATCTTATAAAGCTTTCGAATGAAAAAGGCTTAAAAGTATTCTATTTGAATACGTAACACGTTCAAAGGATATTAAGTGCTTTATTTCTTCGAAGTCTTGAAAGAATTTCTTCTATAATCCTTAGGAATTTGGTTCCATTTTAACCATTTCTTACTTATTAAATCAGATCCAACGTTTTTTGTTATATTTGCAGCAATCTATTGAATATTTTTTTACTATTTTGATTTATAGAAAATTTAAAAACTATAGTGTTAATATGCATTATTAGAATTAATTTCTTATGATCAGAATCAGATAATAAAAAAAATTTGCTAAGTATGATTTGTTCTAATATCTGAGATTTTGATTTAATTAAATTCTGTTTTCTTATACATGTAAAATTTTTGAACTAGCTAATGTAATATGTATATGTTTAAATTATTAAATTAATTTATATTAATCAGAAATATTAATCAAATTTATATATCTTAGTTTAAAATTTATGCAAAAATAAAATCAAAAGTCATAGCCTTTTTTTTCAATAGCAAAATACTCCTATATTAATATCATATTCTTATTTCACTACATTTTAGAAAAGTTTTTCCTAAATTCTTTCCAACAACGACATCTTTTAAAAGTATAATTTCCTTCAAAGAGATCCCAAACATTTTTCTCCGTAATATAAAGCACGCAATATAATCATAATACTAATAACTGTACAAAAAATTTAAAGATAAAAATGTAATTATAAGAATATGAACAGAAAATTTGAAAAAAGAAAGTGGTTTATTAGATTCACGTTTTAATTTTTAATACTATCTTCCTTTTCAATTTTACAAATATAATGAATATTTCAAAAACGTATTGTAATTATATTCAGATTCATTATATTCGAACTTTTGTTATGAATTTTAGAGTAAAATTCGAGAACAAAAGGAATTTTCATATTTATCATAATTTTAAATGTTTACTCAAAGTAGACATAGCGAAGGGATTGCTCTAACAGTAGGTATGTAGGAAGTTATTCCTATGACAGTTAAATAGGAATTTACTCCATTCAAACAGCAGCTATGTAGGAAGTTACACCTACGACAGTTATGTAGGAAGTTATTCCTACGACAGTTAGGTAGGAAGTTATTCCTACGACAGTTAAATACGAATTTACTCCTACGTCAGTTAAATGCGAATTTACTCATAAAACTACTTGTACGTGGAAAGTTATTCAAACACAAAATGTAAAGAACTAATATTTAGTTGTTTAATTACATACATTTAACTCGTGTTAAAAAATAGCAGTAGTTCAGCAAACGTAATGATAATTTTGTGAGAATAGCAGTTTTGATCATTTTAAGCTCAATTTTAAAACTTGTAGGATTCCCATTTCTTGAAATTAGATTTGATTCGGAATTGGAAATAATTAGTCCACTAGTTGTTCTGTGTAGTTGGTACTCAGTAGTGTGTGACCAACTTTGCAAGCTTCAAGGTAGACGATGCTCAAAAACGAACTCCAAAAATAGCCGTATTGTTGAATAAGAGTTACGATATTTTCATGAGAGTAGCATATTGAATAATTTTGGGCCCAGTTTTATAACTTAAGATACACATTTTATGTAATTTAACTGGAATAGACGTTGCATTATTTTATTTGGTATTTCATGAGGTTGAAATTCGGTTGTGGGAGATCAGTACATTCAAGACAGGCGATGCTCAAATCTAACCTAAACCTACTAAACCTCTACGTGTGGTATACTGAGGTTTCTGCACTTTGAAATGAATCTGGGTAATAAGGTCCCTATTGGGTTTACACAGACCACGAGAAATTTTAATTCTTTAATTTCACTTATATTACAAAAACACTGGTAACACAAGCAAACTCCACACAAAATCTCACCCCTACGCACCCACCTATATATACAAAATTAACACACCACACCATCGACCAATCACACAGCACGCTCTCACTGCGACCAGACTGAACAAGCAAGCAGAAATCCAACAGACTACTGACGCAATATCCTAAGCCTAAACTCATGAATTTCAACCATCTTCTCTTTTGGATTAATTTCAACAACACTAGTACTTCAACTAGTGATATTCTATTATTAATAATATGTATTCAGCATGTTTTTCAAAATTAATTTAATATTGTCTAAAAAGCTATTGCACTGTAAATTTCATTTTATTATCTTAATATCTAAATCTTAACTTCTGGGCAAGTGTAAGACCAAAATTCAGTCTCACCTCAAATAATAGCCAATTCACAGGGGATTAAAGCCCGAGAGGGTTATGTTCCCCGACAAAAATAGTCGGTTTGGTTAGGTATTGGGTTTGAAATTATCAACTAGGGTGCTGATCGCATCGTTTCTCATTGCGGGGGCCATTCTGAATAGCATTTACGTATTTCCAGAGAAGTTACATCAGAACAACAAACTTTACGTATAGATATACCCAGGGTTGGCCATTTGCGGGAGGGGGGGCGGATGTTGTACACTAAAGCGTTTCAGGAGGGCCCAACATGATTAAGAACTAAAATAATAATGTACTCTTGCACATGAAAACTTAACAACGTTCCTAGCGTTGTCAGTATGACGTAAGATTTATTTTATCGTAAACATTATTATTGTAGATCTCTGAATTTTGACAATTTTATATCAAACTAATTTTTGATGATACTGTAACGTCTGTGACACATCCACATTCCTCGGCCTTCTTAATGCTTGTTGGTCGATCTGCCAACTTTGACACTCCTGCATCTGGACTGCCCGAGCGACACCTGATCTCCCAGATGTCAACAGTTGGGGAGCTTGTGAAGGAATTTAGGGGGATTCGCAGACGAGAAGCCGTTGGTGGTTGATATCCCTCAAAGAGCGTCAGTCCCTGCTTGATTCCCACTCTGGACGGACATCTTGGCACCTCCTGTCACACAAAATATCTGTTATATAGCTCTACATAACCAAATTAAATATTTTTAACTTAAAATCAGAATTGACCTATTTCTTAATAACATTTTAAATTAAATAATTAACCGCTGTACCGTTTGAAGATAATTTAAAATGTTATTAAGAAATAGGTCAATTCTGATTTTAAGTTAAAAATATTTAATTCGATTATGTAGAGCTATATTACAGATATTTTGTGTGACAGGAGATGCCAAGATGTCCGTCCAGAGTGGGAACCAAGCAGGGACTGACGCTCTTTGAGGGCCATAGACCTTCAACGGCTTCTCGTCAGTGAATCCCCCAAATATCAATTCATAAAAATTTTAAGAAAAATATTTGAAAATAAAGATTACTTAAAACTATATATATATATATATATATATATATATATATATATATATATATATATATATATATATATATAAGTAAAAATAAATAATAATTCCAAAAATTAAATCTTTTAAAAATATACAAAATAGGAATTAAAGCTATTTATTGCTTCCACTGCCTGAGAAAATTAAACTTACTTATAATAGTTATATTAATGTTCAAACCTTTGTTTGTAGTAATAGCTTCATAAAAAAAGGATTAAAAAAAAACCTAAATTCAAGAGCAATAGAGATTGAAACACGCAAAACGAAAACAGAAAAAGATACATATTTTAAAAATCAAAAATTGAAAAAAATTAAAATACCTGATTTTAAATTGCATGAAAGAAAAGAAAGGAACTAAAATTGCAAAAAATTGTATTAAAATAAGTAACAAAATAACTCATCCAAACTAGTACTGCCATCTATATACCAAAGTGTAATTATTTTGATATATATTTGATCCTCTCGACTAATGTAAATTAGTCGTGATATCAAAAAAAAGCCCTGCTTATTTACATAAGTCATTGTTTTTTAAGAAATACAGATTCTCAAACCACGTAAAATCATAGAGTAGATAAAGTAGAAAACGCACGATAACTTTATACTAAATATGGAGGTAAATCATGCAACGAAATGTCATAAGAATTAAATAGTTTTTATGTAGACCGAAGAGTTTTGAATTGTTTTTATATTAAAAATATTGCCAAAAGGTGTAAATCTATTTCAGGTAATGAAATTCATCTTTATTTATTACTTCATGAAATATTGCGTTTCATAAAATAACAAATATTAATACAAAATTTTATTTGTATTATTATTATATTTAAACCTTTTATAATAATACAAACGGAATAATGCATTTTTATTTGTTATTTTATGTTACATATCAATGCATATATATATTATGTACCAGTATGTTATAGAAAAATAACAGTTGTTTTGCAGACGAAAGATTTTAAAATTGTTTTTATATTGAAAATTGTATCAAAAAGATATAAATATATATAGTTCGAAAGGTTTTAAATTGTTTCTATTTTCAAAACAATAGCAAAACAATCAACATATTTAATAACAAATAGTAAAACATAATCAATTCGTATTCTAGTTTTACTTTTAAGAAGCAATCACTGAGATATAAATATAAATGAATTTATTTGAAAGAATAAAATATACAAATATCATCATACATATTTAATTCCTTTGATATTTGCTACGTTTTCACTAATAATACTTTGAAATTACCACTGCATTATGCGTAAAACAAATTTGTCAGGGAAAAAATAGCGAATTTTCCAACATGTAAGAAATTTTAAACTTTAATATTTATTTGAACCACTCATGTTTTAATATCTAGTATTTCTTGAAACCATTGCAAATATAAATATTTCTGTACATTATTAAATTTATTGCAAAATTCAGTTAAACGTATCCCGAGGCTGAGTTATGAAACAGCAAACAGTTCTCAGACTAACATAATTAAAATAAATATTATTGCTTTCTTCGCAAATGGTAGAAAATTATTACTTTTTTCCTCTTTCCCAAGTTATGAAAATATTTGCGTCATAAATACAACTTTCTCAGTATAAACAACAAAATTTTATTCTTGAAAATAAGTGCGAAATAGCGTTTTTTAACATAAAGAAATAGTTTTTTGAAAAAAAATTACGATCGTGAATGTGAGTTATCATTAAAAATTAAATTGTTAGATTATGTATAGTTATGTATATTTTCTACAAAACCCAGTGATGGAAAAAAAGCAATCGAGAAATAATTTTTATTAACCCTCAAAAAACAATTATTATTATTATTATTGTTTTAGTTTCATACATGAATATTTTTCTTACGTTTTTCATACCGAGAAATAATTTGTCTATAAATGCTTCGAATGAAACAAATGTCAGACCACATCCATAAAAAGCAATTTTCCTTTTTAGCAAATATAAGAATGATGCCTTTAAAAATGACGCATGAAAATTATGTAAAAAAAGTAAACTTAAAAAATGTTATACGAAAGGGAGGAACGGGGGTGGGCAATGTATTTCAGTCTGACCTTAAAGATTTGAATGCAAATCTTAAACATGTGTTACCTAATTTTCACAAGCTAAATAATTGAACTCGGAATTGTAATGTATAATGTTTTGAAAAAAAGTACGTTTTCAATCACATAAGCTTGTAATCTTACATCAAATTATGAAATAATTTATAGAAAAGAAAATGTACATATCATGACATATCTACTACATTTAAATTTCATATTCTGTTCTAGAAGCATCACGTGCATGGTGATTCACTACCAGTAAGACACATTTGAAGGAGGAGTACGGAATATAAAGACGGTTTGGAATCACATAGCATTTTAGGGTTAGAAATGCCTTCTTCATGCGGTAGATGGCGCTGTGCGGGAGCACAATTGCACAACGATCTCGCTTTAAACCAGCATTTTACTGTGATTATTGCGATCGTTTATTAACATTGCACTGAGAAACAACACGAGGGCTATTGGTGACGGATTTCGTAATTCTGAACCTCGGTAAAGTGTCGTGTACGACACCCGAACGGGCCAATCTCTTTCCAAACTTCTTAACCACACTTTCGGGATGACTTTTTTACTGGATTTAAAGTGCATCAACCCCGCTACACCGGGTTCTTTAGAACTCGAACTCGTGATTCGACGAAACAACATCTGTCACGAACAGGATTACTAGTCTATCGTGGCCGTTACCAGCATTCGAATACGCGTCACTAAGGTAGTAGGATAAACGAATTCTTAGACTCTGAATTTTTCGACATGCACCTTGGGTATGGAATAGCGGGTAGCGACGGGTGTGTCGCTCTACGTTTGTACCTTACCTCCTTTTCTCTCGTCTGTGTATTAAAGAATACTTAATCTTCCTGCTGAAACTCCTGAACTATAACACTACAGAGGCTCCCTTCAAATTTAGCGACAAAAGTTAAAACGCCCTCATACCTAGACATAGAGGAAGTCTCTTTTGGTCTGGTTGGTAATGTCGCAAAAAAAGTGACCGGTAAATTTTGCATTGGACCCGATGGTGCAGGGATAGAAAACCGTCTTAACTACACGGTCAATTAACTATCTCCCCCTCCATTGGGGTGAATAAAACTTCGCAGCAACTACTCTCCCTCCCTCCATGGGGGTCAGAAAATCATCAGCCATCGAAACGCCAATGAGTTCGGTAGCATCTAAATGTTACACTAAGATCCCATTGGATTTTGATGGTGTCATATGAAGTCATTATTGTATGAGACTCCCGTTAATTCAATTGAAGACGTTGACATTCGTATCTGCCTGTGATGTCCGAGACAAGCCAGGAATCTTGCAAAATGTTAGGGATACACCGATGTGAAGCCTATGTATGTATATGCTCTATAAAAATTTTGAACACATTCTGAAACATGTACGCTTTCTGTGAATGTAAAACGTGTTATTAAATTGTTTTCTGTTGTACAAACGTGTTCCTGTGTCTATTCTTGTCTTTATAACTACTTTTGATCATTTCTAAACCTGTTATGTAACTCAAAATCTTCTTTGCGCGCCCTTCTCCTCTTGCAAGTTTGTCTCAATCGTAGTGAGTTCCAATGTACGCAAGAAAGTTTACCTCAGCAATGGTAACAAAAAAAATTATGACATCAATAGGGACTTCGGCTGAAACTGACTTGTTAGTAATTTGGAACAATTTAACGTATTTTTAAAATTACTTTATTAATTATATTATTAAATAAAATACATTCTTAAGTCAATTATTTCATGTACATCATATAATATACCATCCATTTATTGTTTGAATGAAAATGGTCTTAGACTTATGAATGTATACTACAAAAAGTGAGGAATCGTATCATTAACGAAATCACTTCTCTGTTGTCAAAATATACCTGCATGCTTTAAGCATTGACAGTAGAAGAGCAATTACTGCAAAATTAGGTTCTATTTATAGTCCTAGCAGTCAATACAGTTTTTTTTTTTATCTATGTCGGCCATGTTGTAAAAATATCACGTTGACGAAAATATTAGGCCAGATTGACCCATGAACTATTTAACAATAGAAGAAAAATAACATTGCACCTTTTAGCGATAACTAATACATAACAGCTGTTCAACATGACTCAATTTGTAAGTAGACTGGCGGATAAATAAAGAACTAATGCAATTTAGAGTTATTAGAATATTTCATAGAAGTTGCTGAGTCAGATTGCTCCAACGTTCCAATCAACAGGTTAAAAATTTGGAAAAAAAAAAAAGATTCAAGTGTGTTTGAAAAGTTATTATTATTCTTTTAGAGAAATTATTTATTTTAAACCATATAGAAAATTTTGCACACATGCACAAAATTCACTAGTATAATTTTTAAATGTTACAAACATCATAGTGTTTTAACAAGCATTTTAAGATGTATAAAAATACTCTTTTAAAAAATAATTTGAGTTCTGTAAGTAAAAGTAGTTGATATTTTTTGTCGCAAAAGCGAAATGATTAATAACTATTCTCGATTTAATAGAGTTAAATTACCATTTTATCCCTTGGCACATTAAATATTAAAAACACTAAGTATTTTCCACACTACTATTACTGTAAAATGTTAATTATATTTTTCTGAATGCTTTGGAAATGTGTAAAAACTCATTCACTGCGCAGTAAAAAATTAAACATAATTTCATACACGCACGAGAAAAAAATACTTTGAAACCACATTCAAAGAATAACAATCGAAGAAAATTAACATAAAAATCCTTACATCTTTTGTAATTGTTAAAGACAGAGATTGTTTTAAAAATTCTATTTTAGTAAAATAGATGTAATATGAATCTTCAAACTTGAATATATTTCAGTTCACTTTGCAAAAATAAATTATTCATTTTTCTAAAACAAATGCTTTCGGAGAAACACCTTATTGTATATATCACTCTTTCCCCGAAAGGAAGGTATTTTGTAAGAAGAGAAGTTTATCTTCAAGGAAATTTTAAGATTCCCTGCATCTATATTTTTGTTCGTTTCTATGAAACAAAGCCTTATTTTCAAGGAAATTAGCATTTTGTATTTCTGCGAAACGCATTTGATTTTCCCACCTACACACGTTTAAAATTTGTAATATTCTGGATAAAATAACATGCTCAAATCTTCCGAGTTGTGGATTGGGATTTAAAATGTTTCGAAGATAAGTTACTAAGCTGCGAAAGGAATTGTTTGTTTGACTCTCTTTATTTTTCAGTAATATCTTTAACTTCCATGAAGAAGAATCAATGAAATCGGAAGAATTAAATTTTACAAGCAATGCAAGTAAATAATAACACTTTTGAACGGGAATCTAGGATTTGCAGAATTAATGGTGAGATTTTCTGTTCCTCATTAAAACTCTTTCGATGGAAATTTATTTCAGAATAACAGATTTAATGAAGATTTAATGATGAGTTATTTCTTTAAATATCTTCATTTATCATCCATTTATGTAACTACTATAGAGAAGGATTAATGATCTTTTTAAGAACTGTTGGTTTTATTAACGTCGCACTAGAAGCAACTTGAGGGCTATTGGCAACGGACCTCGTTATTTTGAACCTCAGTCAAGTGATGAGGACGACATATGAGCTGGCTACCCCTCTCCTAATTTCCACACCATGCCAAAGGGAGGACATTGGGCCACAACAGATTTAATGTGCATCAGCCCCGACCACACGATGGGTCTTTGTGGCATCAATGCCCGAACCCACAACTCGACGAAAACCGTCAGCCGCGAGACCACGACCATGATCACTAGGCTACCAGGGTCACTTTTAAGAACTAATTAACTATCAGTAGAAGTAAATAATAAAACATTCGTGTGCAAAAAATTATTTGAACGTTATGGTGAATTTCTGAAACACGTACGAACATATTTAATGATATTTGGGTTTTTTTGTAACGGAGAAAAAGATGTACCATTCAAATGTTGTCTTATGTCCCCATGATTATCAGTAAACTCATAGTGCAAGAGTATCCAAACACGACGCCATGATATCGAACTGAAAACGAGTCAAAGAAAGGTATGGTCTTTTTTCTGAACCAGACAGGTTGCACAGTATAATGAAATATTTAAACAAGAGGCAGTTGAGAAATCTTTGGGGAAATCGATTCCAATCCTGAAGGAAGGCAGTCTTTAGTTCTAGAATGGATCTAGGCAGGGGATGGCGAGATGCAATTCCTCTTCTAAGAGCGTTCCATAGAGTTAAGTTCAAGACATCCAGTTGGACAATACATGCGGCGAATATCCCAACTTTCCTTGTAATCGTCGATTAGTAGAACTTTGTGGGGACAAGCATTGCCATCCATTAATCTGCTGGGTTCCTGCAAAGGACGACATACTCATCGTCCTTTTCAAAACCCCAAGACAATCACAGTATCAAAAGTCAATCCCAAAGCTCTAAGATCTCCTTTCTATACTTCATAGCAGTCAGGGAGCCTTTGTCAAACACATGCAAGAGTGTGCAACTGTCCAACATAATGCTTGCCCAAACACTTGTACTTCCACCATTGTAATAGTCCTTTTCCCTGATGAAAGAATAATGGTATGAAATGATATTAGCATTCACAGATACTAGTACTCCGAGAATCAGTATATAGGCTGGAATCTCAATTCATTTGTAAAAAGTCGTGCTTCACTGAAGTCTGCTCCAAGGCATATGCTGTGCGCCCTCGTGTGCAGTAGTGAAAGGGAAACAAAAATAAGTCTACTAGCATACAGCCTCTCTCATGAAGACTTAAGGCAACTGTAATCCCTGAAACTTTCAGTGGTCCCAGTGGAAGCATATAGCTCAAGCAAAAGCTGGGAAGTTATAACAATCCTGTGCCGCCGCTCTGAAATTGCCAAATAAGGAGCCTCATTTGTCATTGTAGATCTTTTTGGACCATGTTTGGGTTTTTCCGATATGGATCCATATGTCTTGAAATGTTTTCCACAAATTTCAAACTACACTGGGCGTTACATTGGGTTATGTAGCTACTTGTATTTATGATTGGCCTGCCTCCTATATACCGACAATTTGCCATCTCATTCCGTCATCTATAACGTTCATGGATACTCATTTTATCCGATGACTTGTACAATTTACGATTACTATTCAGAAAGTAAGGAACGTTTCCGTCTGACGTCACTAGGCGAGCGCCGATCACGCATATTTTGGTGTCTGAGTGCTCGGGATCTCAGTCGGTGTCCAGCCATCACAACGGGAACATTTCTACGTTGCCTGTTTTTTCGATAGTCAAATTTGAAATGTGCGCTGCAAATGAAAATTCCTCCAGTTGTGAGGTGCGGTCTGTAATACGATTTTTGTTGGTAAAAAATCTAGAACCTATGGAAATTTATCGGCAAGTGTGTGAAGTGTACGGAAACAACGTAATAAATGAAAGTTCAATCCGGAAATGGTGCAGTCAGTTTAAAAATGGCCGAACTAACGTTCACGATGAAGAGAAGCGAGGACGCCCTAGCATTGTGACTGACGAACTGGTCGCTAAAGTTGATGAAAAGATTCGTGAAAACCGCCGTTTCACAATAACGGAGCTTTCGCTTAGTTTTCCACAAGTTTCACGGACTTCGTAGTTTGAAATTGTTACAAATGAGAGATCGCAGGCGGCAGAATTCTATGACGATGGAATTTCATAAGCTTGTCCACCGCTATGATAAGTGCCTCAATTTGTTTGGTGACTATGTAGAAAAGTAGAATTTTAGTCGCTTTTTCTGAAAAATAAATCTTCTCTTATAATAATTTTTTTTTCTTGTACTTAGTTTCTTTTTAATTTCAAAACGTTCCTTACTTTCTGAATAGGCCTCGAGTGTGTATATATATATAGTGAATATATATTAATATAATGAAATGATCAACGCTGAATGTTTCCTTTACTCTGGACATAAATCAGAAGCACGAAGTTACTATTTCAATAACTTTATGACTTCATTTCAGCTTGTAAAAACGCTTTTTACAACATTGGAATTTTTTCTGTGAAGTTTATATTTATTACATTACTTCTTGTTTTAAGTTAAATGTAGATGTATCACTATCTTCAATGATTAAGATATATATATATATATATATATATATATATATATATATATATGTGTGTGTGTGTGTGTGTGTGTGCGTATGTGTGTGTGTGTGTGTTGTGTAGAAAAGTATTTTTTCAAGCATTGATTTCAAGAATAGACTATAATTTTACAAATAATGTTATGTAACATAATGTAATAAATTTTAATTAGATTAAAAAGTTTTACATAAAACTCTAACAAAATGTTAACTTTTTAGAGTAATATAATAAATATAAGTGCAGAAATCATTTCATATTATTTATTTAATTCATAATTAATATAAAAAAGTAATCGAAATAATAACATATTTAATTTTCGTAAGAACTGTAAATCATCTCATTGTGGAGGCAGAACAAAATTAATAAAGCTTCTACATTAAAATTCCAAAACAATATACACGATTTTCTTACTAGATTTCTAATTATCTCTAACTTTTAAAACAGTAATTGTCAGTAATTTCATGAAAAATATTTGTTTAAAAATTAATAAAATAACTACACAACTTCAAGCGATTTTGAAATATTAATACTTCTTTCACTTAATTATGTTTAAAGCGTAATTTAATTAAACACAAATTCTTCGATAAAAATCAAATAATTCTAGAAAATGGTTGTCTAGAAAAAGTACAAAACATATTCAAGAAATTTTCTTTTTATATTTATATTCCAAGTTTCAAAAGAAAATTGTACGATATTTAAATAAAAAAGAACTATATAAATCAATTCACCAAATCACATTTACTTATTTATATTTTATGGACATTTCTTTTGTCTTACAACTGCTATACATATATATAACTAAGCATTTAATTAGATTCTTCTAATAATTACTAGCAAGAATAATTTGCTATAACAGCCTTAAGAATATCAGAGATTTATTCTTTTCGCATTGACTATTTTTAATTAAATTGTCCCAATTCATTTTACGGGAATTACCGTTTAATCTGCATGATCATTCAACCATGTACTTGAAGTTTATTTTATATTTTAAAAATATTTCTTTAAAAAACATTTGATTGCGAGCTGATGTCAAAGAAACCAGCCAACCAGTCGCGACATAATGCAATATCCACTGTCTCCTAACTTAATTTTTATTTTACTAATTTATCTTTGAGATTAGCATATAATTACAACAAATGTACGTTTCTGTATAATAGTATAAAAGTAAACAAGGCTTTGTAATATTCTGAAAGCGCCAGCTCTCTCTGTGCTTATATTAGTGAACAAAATATGTGTTTGTGTTTGCATTCTGCCAAATGGTATGGCTGACGCCTATTTAAGCCTAATTTAACAAACTCAACAGAACAAGTTTGTTTATCAAAGCGGAAATGGACCATATCTCATTGTCTTTTATTGTTTGACTTTCTCTTTTCTAAGATACTTTAACTTTATAAAAAAAAATTTAAAAAAGACGAGAGTTGGGATCAATGCACTTAAGCAGAATTTAATGCCTTCGAAATTGGCGAAAATCAGCCAACGTTTTCTGAAGTTCTCAAAGCAAATACTCATTCCATTCATTCCATTAGTTGCATGAATGATTAAACGGTAAACTCATGCGAAAGGATTAAATTTCACGATGAAATCGAGAAGATTTTATGTTTGCAAATGAGATTTAGAATTCCGATGAAATTCTCCAAGCTCTGATCTAGGTAAATAACTTCAAGGCACTCAAAACTTTTGCTATGACTAAAAGGAATAAATTCGCTGTCGATGAAGCACATGCTCCGTAGCTGAATAACCTGAATAAAATAAGTCTTTTGTTGAATTTTAGATTGAGGGATCTATTTGGATTAAGCTCGATACTTGAACAGAAGATTTTTTTTTATTGAAGCCATAGAGTAAATATGGTTTTTTTGCCTTGATTTATTTTGTACCTTCAGTTAAGAGGGTTTTCTTCCAAAATGAGAAAAAAAAGATAGGTAAAGAGGTGTTAATGACTGTTTAAATACCTTTAATTATTAATAAAAGATTTCTGATTTCTAGGAAAAGAAAAAAAAATTTAGCTGTTAATATTTAAAGTAATAATTCTACATATCTTAAGATCGGTCCGACATAGATGTCATTAATTTACCAAATTAAAGTAAGAAATTATGTAAGCAATACTTTTTTCTTGTAAATCCTCTACATTTATTATTAATAAAGATAAAATTATGTACAGTTAATGAACCGAATAAAACAATTGATTTAATGATTTTAGGAGTAAAATTCCATTTTAAGTATAAATTTTAAAATTATTCCATTCATTATAAGAACTCAAATAATTAAATATTATTAATATTCTGAAGGAAGTGAACATTATTTAGATCTGCAATGGCAAAATGGGATTCTCAACAGGGACACAAGCTTCGTGGTTACTAGTTCATGTCTCGATAGTACCTGAATTCGTCATATGGGTAAAATATATTGGTAGCTACTCTTTCTAATAGTTGCTGGTTTATAGTAATTTGAAAAACATGTAAGCTCCTTGTAACTTGAGTAGTCCATTGAGTAGGTATGAATCAATACTAATTTAAAGATTATTTTTGTATCCAATTTTTAACGAAAAAACGGAAAGTTTCATGAATCATACAAGCCCATTCATTATCTAATTATTATGTAATTATAAGATTTATTTAATAATAGCCGAGGTTACACAAATCGTTATCGTTCAGAAATGTAATTTTCAGAAACAAGTAAGAATTTTGACAATTTTTGCCATTAAAGGGAAACCATTTGCCACGAGACACAATCACAGTCGCAAAATTTAAAATAATTTTGGAATGATTAGTTTCATAACTAAAATATAGACTGATATCCAAAATAAAAAATAAAGAATAGAAGCATATAGAAAAATACTCAAATGACAAAAAATATCAAGCTAACGTTTTTATTGATATTCCAAATATTTGATTAGTAATAAACTTTTCATTTTTAGAAAGCTAGAAACCACAATTTTGAAGTCTTTAAGAAGAATAATACATTTATCTACTCAACAAGAGCTTCGATTCCACTCGTGTCATTTGGTGTTTGAAGTTTTCATTATTTTATTTTCGGTAATCGAAACATATTCAGGAAAAACGTTTCGATTGAACAAGTTGCCCTGTTCAACTGTTAAACAAGAATTTCACAATTTATTAGAATACAACTCGTCATTTTTCTTATTAAATTTTTAACAGTTAAATGCCCCACTAATTGGCCAAATTTAAATATCTCACAGTTAGCAGCCTTAACAGAGTGTTCTCCGTTAACCTCTGCGATGAAAAGAAGTCGTTTATTTAGGAGAAACCGTAGTTCTATTTATCGTGGTTTGTACGATTAGACACCCATCGATCTGAAACTACCCGATGTTTTTCTCTTTACAGTCACTCTTTTTCAAATTCGAAAAAGTATCTTCCAAAAAATAGTAAGAAAACTGAATTTAATGAGATGTATGTATTTTCGAAGAGTTGTGGCCCCAGTTTTACATATCGTGATCGATTTATATTTGTCTAATCCGAAAGAATTTGTGGGCCACTTTGGTAACGCATTTTATTTCGGTGAACCACATTGTACATACATACACACACAACACCCCCCCCCACATATATATCTTTATAAATGTGTGTGATGAATTCAATTTATCACCAATTTTCGTTAATTTTGGCTCTTTTAATTCCAATTAGAATTATCATGTTAAAAACTGTTACTACTTTCATCTCTCGTGTGGGAGAAACAACTAATTCTCCCGAGTCCCATTAGTAGGTTCGTAGGCCAGGTATATATTGTGAACCGTTCATCCTTCTAATTTATGTGTGACACATGTTATTAATTTATATGAATCACCAGTCTTTCACCGTTTCACATTCGTAGGGAGATTTCCCTTTAGACATTTTGCCTGAAGCTAAAATACCTACATATCTCTAAATCTAAAATCACGTGATTGAAAAAATCCTGGCAGCAAGGAAAGGTTCGTTTTCTTTCTCTTTAACCATGAAGGCGAAAAGACGCATCTGACATCCTCAGCTTTACATGATGTAACTATTAACTCTGCTTGAGCTGCGGAAGCGAGTAGACGTAGACTCTGCTGTGTATACTACTATAACAAAGTAATTACCAGTATTCTTTTAAATATTTTAAAATGTAGAAATTATATTTAACTAAAGGAGATGGCGTTGTTTACGGAGGAGGGGTAGCTACGATTCTTTAATTATGTTCGACTAATACGATTTGTATCCCATTAAACGATGTTTTTCTAATTACAGTCGTATTTATCAAATTTTTTAAAACAAAGAAAACTAATTTTTATACCTTAAGCTTATTAAGTTTTTACTTGTTTAATATAATTGAAATTAAATCATTTTATTTGAGATTGTTCATCACATTTCAATATTTTTGTTCTATACTAATATTCTACTAAGCGCATGAATCTAAGCCGGCAATTTATTTCATAATAACAGTTTCGGGCTGAATCATTAAAATACAAGGGCAAGCATAATTTACCAAGAACATGTATTACAAGGAATTAGACACTTGGCGATAATTAATGACTACCATTTTAACAGCAGAAATCTTCGGGGATGTAATTTAACCTTGTATGGAAATGAGTCAGCCTTCAGGAACTCCAGAGAAAAGGCAGGCCACAGAGGCAAAGGCGCCAAGAAACGTCAAATTTATCTTTGCGCAGCATTCTGTCCTCTCTTAAATATCATATTCTGTTCTTTAAAAGATGCATGATGGCTATTAAACATGAGGATGCTTGAAATCTTATTATACAGATAGAAATGTTGTTGGAAAATTCTTCTGCGGATTAAGAAGAATTATGGAGGGTTCGAATTTTGTTCGTTCTATGTTAGCTTGCAAAATAGATATTAATTTTAGTTCAGAAAATAATGCTCAGCATATTTTTGTTTAGGGAGTTAAGTTTTAGTTCTATTAAATATTTTTTTCTTCTTTTATTGAAGCTATTTTGAAAGTGATGGAATAAGAATCCTAATTAAATAAAAAACAAAACCTTCGTGTGGTTGAGTTTGAAAGAATATACAAAAACAATATAATGTTCTTCAAAGTATCATAAACTTTCTGAAAATTATTAATATAAATTTATTATAGAACACAAATTTTTATCTGGAAATATAATTTTTTATGTATGGTTGAAACCATTTATGAAGAAGTTATAAATAGTTTTTTTTTTTTTTTTCCAATTTCAAAATCAGTTACCCATTTTAACAAATTATTAAAATTATTCCTTTTAAAAACTTCGACTTATATAACTCCAGCCATTTCAAAGTATTAACAAAAATGTGATTTTTAATAAATATGTTCTAAAGAATGTAAGTACAGGATCATCGATTATAACATACTTTCCTCCTAACTTACCATAAATTAATTTTCGAATCAATCATTCACTTTAATGTGATAAAAGGTTTTTGCTTAGAATTAGTCTACTGCTAAAATAATTTATAATTCTCAGCCAAAATCTGATGATAATGGTAACATTTCACAGTCAGAAAACTACTTTACACTTTCTCATATTGATGACTTCGTGGTTCTTTAAGGCTGTTTCCACCAAATATTAAACAAATTGAATTAATCGAGCTATGTATTTTTAGGCAAAAGACATTTCCATTTTCATGCAGTTTTGTGACTTTGTGATTCATACGTAAGACTAGGGTACTATGTCTCTAAAAATTGAATACATTCCATAAAATATCTGCTGATAAAATACTTTATAATACTCAGTCACAATCCGATGATATATAACGGTAATACTTTATACGAGGAATACTAGCTTGCACATCCATATATTGATAATTTTAAAGCTCTTTAAGGTTGTTTTTAGCAAATGTCAAGGAGATTAAATAAAACACTGTCCTTATTTTCATGAAAATTCTTGACTTTGTGACTCATACCACGTTCAACCGTGGGTCCTCGAAACATGAAAACATTTCACAAATATATAAGTTACCCCTTTGACATATAAAACAGAAAGTCTTTTTAACATTATGATAAACGAGAAGAAGTATAAAGCATATTTTGTAAAGAAATATACGAATGTATTCAGACAAAAATGAGTTGTGTAAAAAATGTGGTGCTATCTGTAGGACAGCAAAGAAAGAATATGATGTTAATGTTTGAGTGATTTTCTATCTAAAAATCTAAAAAGTGCTCCAAGAGATTGGGTACTATTATTTGACATTATGCGAAGACGTCTTTAAAATGTTTATTTATTTTTCAACAGTTGAGAGACAGGTAATATTATTTATTAAATTTTACAGCATTTTTAAGCAAAACTGAGTACCGATGTTTCAGAATTCTGATTGTTAATATGATTCGTATTCCCTATATTTTGTGATATACAGCTTACAATTATGCGAGAGAATTTTTAAGTTATATTAAGTTACATGCAAAAACAATTCGAATATATGAGTAGTGAATACTTACTTTTAAAATTCCCCATACTTACAGCCAAATAAGAAGCCGAATAAGTTAAACACTTTATTCAAACAAAGAATAACGCGGCTTGGAAATAAATAAATAAATAAATAAAAAAAACGTATTTTTTATTCTTGCTACGCTAAAAATCACTATATACGGAAACATCTATTAAAAATTCAATGTCTGGAATCTGTTATTTTTGAGACTCTTTAAGATTTATGTTCCTTTCCCCAACAATTCCAAAGACATACCCATTACATGCCAAAGCACAAATTTATCCCCCAAAGCAAATTCTTGGTAACCAAAGCAGAATCAATCATGCAATCATGCATGCACATCCTACACCCTGCACATCATCATCATCATCATGATCCATACAAGCATTATACCAGCATCGCTTTATATGCGGTGCCATCCGGGAAGTTTCCTACGCATTGTGCCCAAGATTGATTAATGGCGAAATGTTGCAAGTCCATTTCCGGTAACCACTCATACTTCTCCACATAAAAAGAAATCGATATTGGGAGATGGAAGAATCGGAATAAGTATTTATAGCCCCCTCCGTGGGACCTGTTGCGGGAGGAGAGTTTATTGGGCATAGTGATCAATCGATGAAGAAGAGTCCATTTGGAGCAGAAAAAAAAAGCATTCCATTAGAAGAGAGTGCTTATATGTGAGCTCACACAAAAAGGCTGAATGAAATGTGACAACCGAAATTATTTTCACAACAGCTTCTATCAATTAATTTGATAAACCTAAAACTAATGTTAAAAAGGAACATTTGTTTGACGATACAAGAACTATTTTATTGTAATAAAATAACTTTTTCTCAGTTATTACTGTCTCTATTAAACTTCATAATATATTTTCTTATTATAGTATAACAAAAGCACAATACATGTAATATAATTATTTAATTTATTAATATTTTTTCTTTTCACAGGTTTATATTAAGCCTAATAATTGATTTTAGTAGCTAGAACAACAATACGAGTACTTCCTTTTGTCAAATATATTTGTAATGTGACAGAAAAGTATCCAAATAAATTTATTAATACGTAATATTAATTGCTAAATAAAGTGAGGATATTATTTGTGGCTAAATAATTCTAATTTAATCAGAGTAAGATTGTGATATTATTTTAATACTCCAGTGCAATATGAATATTCTGTGTTCTTTCATCGAGCAAATGATTTAATCGAATTATTGCTCAAAAACAAAATTCAATAACTCAGTATTGTTGGGAGAGTATATATTTCTTTATTTTATTTCGCAATAGTCTGAATTTTTTTTTGAAGTGTTTGGTTCCGTTTTTCAACACAGATGTTATTTGGTCCGCATATATTTTTACCATCAGTCTTCGAATCCTCTTAACGGCATTTTTATCGCTCAGTGAAAAACTCAGAAGAGCTATTAAGGCTACACGGTACCTTTTTTCAATATTATTAAAATGATTCTGATTAAAATGATTAATATTCAATAGCACCACCTGTCGTGACCTGAGCAATTAAATTTGAAAATTAATTCACTTCAATTGTATATTTCTATAGAATCTATGCCGATCACGTTCTATTAATTTCTAGAAAAGTATAAGGGATCCATTCAAGAAATTCACGAAGAAATCAATCTAAGTACTTAATCTTCTTTTGTTTCATATTACTGAAAGGAATAAGATGTACGTTGCAATTACTATTAA
>BMAW01031896.1:363426-423620 GCA_019974015.1 Nephila pilipes | reverse complement strand
TAACCATGTGACGTTGGGCTATTCGCGGTTTTCTCTTCACTAACCTTGTGGACTTTTAATTAAGATTGATTGCTATAAATAAACACCTTTTTCTCAACCAAAAATGAAACGTGAGTATTTAAATTACAGGCAGGTAGAAATAAAGTGAAGCGAGCTAGATAGGAAGTATATAAGCTAAGCTTGAGACACACGATAGAAGTCGAGTGACTCTAGCTTTTAACAGTTGTCAATAATCGAAGACGGGGTCGAGAATTGTAACAAATTATCGACGTCATAGTGGAGCCTAGAAGTCGAGACAGCCTCAACTTTACCCTGTTGGTAAGACTCCGTTAATTTGATATTAGTGGAACAAGCGACTATATCTAGGATGATATTTTTGGAGACTCGGTGTACAATTCTCGTTATAGTATTAAAATGTGAAATGAATACGAGATCTGTCTAACGTCTCTTTGACTGACTTATTGACTCTTATTGTTAGTATATTTATTTTAGCTATGGCACAAGAGGCGAATAGGAATATTATTTCGTCACAACCAAGCTATACAGTGTTTTTTCATTCATATGTTCTGTTGGAGCTGTGTTCCCACACACGGATCACTCACAGAATCAAAATGGTAAGTGCAATCCTTACAAAAATTTATCTGTGTGTTCCTTTAGGCCTAAATATACTGCCTACAATTATTTTTTTCAAACTTTTAATTCTAAAGGGTTGTGCGCCGCAAAGGGTTAAAATCCTTAACTATATTTTTTATACAGATCCTCTTCCCCCCCCCCTTCTTTTTTTTATAATCAAATGGAATGTTTTTGTGTTCATTACTCAGATTATAGGACGAGTCCCTCCTGTCTCTAGTGATTCATGATCATAAGACCCACTCAACCGGATAATCGATTTTATCTCGAGTTTTCTTTCACACCTGTTAAGAAGGATATTCGATAGTTCGGATCATCCATCATCGTCGCGTCTTATAACAACTCTTCAAAGATATCAATCAACTGAAATAATCCAACTGACGCTAAAATTTAGTTCCTTTGAAATATTAGCGCTTGGTGGCATCTGAGGTGTTAATATAATATATAAATCATCATTTCCGCGTGTTTGCGAAGATTTTTTTGTTGTGCAGGATCCTTGATCAGAATTAACAGTTTTGGTGTTCTGCGTTATATAAATGATGTTTTTTGTACATTAATATTTTCTGCTATTTCATTGATGTGAAATGGAAATATTCAATGTCTATTGGCAATGTACAAATCCTTTGCATTACGACATCCTAAAAATTAATGCAGTATGTGAAGCGTATGTTTTCTAACACATTTATTTTGTAATTCTTGTTGTTATATTCATGTAGTGTTTTGTTATTTTCTCAAGATATTTAGCTTTGTAATAATGTTACTCCGTTCGAATGCAATAATGTCTATTCTTTCAAAACATATATTCATAGTGTGAATTAGATATATCCTAGATATCTAAGATATGGTAATTAAATAGTGAGACTGTAACCGAAGTACGAATGCGCCTTCCCTTTTGTAAGCAGTGCCTCTCGTTTCTATATAAAAACTGTATATTCGTAGCCTTTGCTCGCATAATAGTAATTTTTTTCGCCAGAAAAATGACAAATGAGCAACGAATTGTTGTGAAATTTTACATGAAACATGGGAAAACAAAATCTGAAATCTTATAATTTAATGAAAGAAGTGTTATGGCAGTGAATGTTCACTGTGTGCACGTGTTTTTGAGTAGTTTCAGCATTTCATAGATGGTCGAGAAGACGTTGAAGATGATTCTACGTCAAAACGGATGTCAGTATAGAAAAATTCGGTAATCTGATCTTCGGTTATGTATTCGTGCGGCTGTTGAAATTGTAGGAATTGCAAAGAATCCGCACGACAAAATTTCCCCCGCATTGTGTGTCAGAAGATTTCTAGCCAAGTACAGCATCCCAGTGTTAGATCATCCGCCTTATTCGCCAGATCTTGCGCCATGCCTCTTCTATCTGTTTTCTAAGTTTATATCTACATTAATAGGAACAAGATCTGAGTCTGTTGAAGCTATGAAAGAGAAAGCGGCCTTCTTTCTGAAGGAGCTGACGACTTACAGTACTGTTGCAAACAATGGAAGATTTGTATGGAGCGTTGTAGGAATAAAAGATAGGAATATATATTAAAAAGGGTAATAAGTAAATATGTATGATATCAAAATAAATATTTTTATGGTGCCAGTCTCGTTGTTTAATAGCCACACCACGATCTTATTCATGCTCAAATATTGATTTCCTAGTATTTGATGTGGGCATTTCTGAATGAAAATATTCAATACATTCTTATAACATAAATGGTTATTGCAATTTCATTCTTATACTGAATAAAATCAAGTGTTTAAGCAAAAGAGACTAATGTGACCTTTAATTACGTTACAATGCGCTTCAAGCGCTGCAGTTAGTTGGTACTTTTTGTTGTGTAGTCTTATGAATTTTTCATCTGAAAATTCTAAAAATAATATTAATTATAAAGGACTTAATATACACAAATGTGTGCAACGATCGGTACCTTTCCGAAATAACCATGCGACTTGGCGTCTTTTTTGCCACTACTTTTTCTCTTTGGCGATAGTTTTATTAGGTACTTTTCCATTTCGCCAGCGCAAACGATAAAGTCGCCAAATGGAATATGTTTTTACTGTGTGTTGTCACCAATAAAATCTGCTTGGCGTGATTATTCCCGGCGAAATGGAAAAGTAGATTTTATTTTTAATATTTCTTAACCTCCTCGCAATCTGTTAATTGCTTGTGGGGTATAGCAAAATAGTATAAGCAGCAGAGACACAGTCTGTCAATATTTAGATTCTAATTTAAAATGCATTGCATGAATTGAAAAAAAAAATGTTCTCTGTCAGAACGTTAGAGGCCATTTTAAAATATATGCTTCCTGTTTAGTGTTAAATATTTTCTTGAGTGTGTTATCCACAAATTTCCTTTATTGTGTATTTGTTATTTAAGAGGCAATAAATATAACCCCTTTGAAGTTAAAATTTTATTATTTTCTTTTTGGGAAAAATGATAGAACAATAAATTTAATGCTTTTGTGGATGTTACAGCAATCATAAATTTTACCGAAATCTCTTCTAGAAGTAATAACCGTTAAGTTTTCAAAAAAGTAGAATTATTCAAAGTTAATATTAACTAGCATAAAGTGAGAGTACTTCCAAGCCACTGGTTCCGCAGAAGCAACTGCTATATCAAAAAAAGAACAAAACATTTTTCGAGTTCTTAAATCATTCTTTATTTATACAAGAAAAAATATTCTGAAGTTATTCTGGCAAAAACGTTATCAAAGTTATCAACAAAAAGAATAAAGACAGACGATTCTTCCATAAAAATCAATTATAAAATGAAATGTTAAAACAAGAGCAAACGATTGATTATTAAAGTAGACAAAAATATTCTGTTCGGATATTAAAATAAAAGCAGACGATAAAATATTAAATTAACTATATTTTAGCAATAAAAATATACCTTAAGCCAACTGAATGTAATTAATATAAACATAATGTACTATAATGTCAATTATTTTGAGCCTAACAATGAAAACAGTAAAATCGTGGTGGAAAAAGCTAAAATGCGCCTCTTTGGCATCGGAATGTGTAGTATTATAATAACGGAAAAGTACCCAAGTATCAATCCTAATTTTTAAATTAATGACGTGCGATCAACATAATGGTTTTGATTTAAAATATCACTTTGAAAAAGACTGTAGTTTTCAAAAATTAAATCGTTCTTGAAGCAAAAAATAATTTTTATTCAGAATTACGTAAAAAAAAAATGATACATAAGACTACACCAAAATTCTACTGTTGGTTATAACATTATTATCTATATGTCAAACTGAAAAAGATTCCCCTTAGAGTAAAGTATTTTCGCTTTAGGAATTAATTAAAGTTAAAATTTTTAAATATTTCACAAAAATTATCAAAATGAATTAATGAGAGGTCCGATTTAATTTGCAAATGTATATAAGCATTTTAAAATCTAATAAGCTTTTCGAAACCTTTCATTTATGTGAATTTTATCATTTCATCTATGTTAAAATAATCTTTCTTTTGTCTGTACTGAATATAAATCTCTAAACATAGAGTTCGTAAATCCTCTGATGTACGGAAATGGAATACTACGTTTTCAGGAAATAACAAATGCATGATGGTAATTTTAGAAAACGCTTATTCGATTCATTTGAATAAAATCTTTTCAAACTGCTTCAAATATTTTGAGTAAATCTGTAATGGAAATTAAATGGACTTTTCATAACGTAATAGGCTCTGAAACGCAAAATTTATCTTTATATAAACTTCTTCATTAGGTAAAATAACAGGAAATTATTACAGACGAAAGAAAATATTGATTACCTATTTTAAGTTATTGGTTTAAAAACATAGTATTTAAAGCCCCCTATGGTAATTATATATATATATATATATATATATATATATATATATATATATATATATATATATATATATACATATATGGAAGGTGGGGTGATGAGATTGTACATCCCAAATCTACGATAGTTTGCTCTTACGCAAAGGGCGGGTAGTCTAGAGGGGTAATTCCATTACCGAATTCTTGATGATATCGTAGAAATTCAATGAGGAGGCTCAACTTTTTTTTACTTCGTTTATCAGAAGAGATGATGAAGAGTGAAAGTATTTACAACAGGAGATGACGACTTGACCAGTTCATCGTAGCAAAATAGATGGCTGCCTCATTTAACCCATATCGGTGAAGGGCACTGGAACGCGCTCGAGCGTTCGAAGTTTACTTCTGACGCGGGTAATGCGAAGGAGAAGAGAAGCGGAAAGTGGAGGAAAGAGAGCGAGAACGAAAGGTCGTTCAGTTTTATTCTGGAATAGGTAGCGCTGCATAAGTTATCACATGACGCCGATTCGTGGTGCCATCTATCGAGTATCTGAGGAACTGGTTTTACAGTACATCGGAAAATAAAATTAATTCTTTGATAATATTATATATATATATATATATATATATATATATATATATCTTTAATTTAAACCTTTAATCGAGAGAGATGTAGAAATCGTCGAAAAGACGTAAACGAAAAAAGGGACAACTATAATATTTTACTTTTATTCGTAATTTTTTTTAAAAAAATTTCTTTTCATGTTCTCTCTATTTACTTTGTATTTAAAATCTAAATTAGAAATAAAACTTTCTCGCAATTATAAGATAAAAAATAGTTTGAGTTTCATAAAAATGGGTCAGAGATATAAAATAGTTGGAGTTTGAAAATTATTAGTATTATACAATATGAATGAATAATTGAAACACATTATCAAAATATTATAGTTAAGAAAGTGATGATAAACACCAACACCTCATTCGCAATACATGAATTCTTACCTGTATCACTCTAAATTCAAATGAGTTTACGAAACCGTTATTAGCGTCTTTGTGTAACATTTTTTTACACAAAAATTAATTTTTATAGTATAAAAACGTTTTTACATTGTAACGCTTTGCAAAAAACTACATAATACAAAACTTAAGCATTATGCTATCTAATACTCAAAAAGCTGAAAAGTATCGGAAATAATGAAAGATAATGCTAAAATAAAGAATAAAAAATATTTATTTCGTATTCTACAAAATTCAATCAAAGTAATGCGAAAAGAATATCTTAGCCCTAGGAAAATACATAGTAAAACAAATTCATGAATATTATGAAAAAAAATATGAATATTTTAAATCGATATATAAATATTACACCGTAATTTATTTTTATATATCATTGATCTTATTCAAAAAGGGAAAGTACTTTTGTATAGAATGGTAACATTCGGAGTAAAATATTTTTTTAAAAAATATATTTGAGTGATTTTGTATTTATGATATCGAATCAGGATAATTTGGTAGATGTACAAAAATATTTAAAACTATTTTATTTTGAAAATTAGCAACAACTTTTAATGTAATTTACATCAAATTCAAAGTTATAAAATCACTCTTTTTTTCCCTCTATTAAATTTATTAATACATAGATTTGGGGAAACGCATCTCTAGAATCAAAGTTGTATATTTTTAAGTTTAAAAATTGTAAGAAAGACATAAATGTGAGCTTTTTATCCTCTAAATTTAAATATGTTGTTATCCTGTATGCTTAAAAAGGTTTTATATTGTAAGTTTTAAAATGCTTTACACTGTTTGTCGTGTACACGTTTATAATTATTTTTCCCGTTATAAATTAAAAGCAGAAGCTTCGTGATTTCTTAGTGATAGCTTAGAAAAAATGCCTAGCATATAATTTCAAATTAATATAAAAAAACAAAGATCAATTATCATTTATTTTAAACATAAGCATATATATATATATATATATATATGATAAACGTCTTATGAGTTAAGAGTTAATGATTTATATTATATTAAATTTGCACTTTTACTTTATGAAATATACAAATACACAAAAATGGAAAAATACCTTTCTAAGAAAAAAAAAACCATTTCTGTTAATTTAAAAATTGTTACAGGCTTAAATGTGAGCTCAATCTTGTAAATTAAAATTTTTTTTTGCTTTAATATGGAAAGAATATAAAGGTATTAGGTATCCAATTCTTGTTTTAGAAACCTTTCTAATTTATTAAATGAAAAATGTTTAATTAATGTTGGTTTTGAATTAAAACTAAAAATAAAAAGATTTTTTTTTTTGCTTCAATATGGAAAGAATATAAAGTTACGTGATATCCAATTCTTGTTTTAGAAACCTTTCTAATTTATTAAATGGAAATTTTTTTATTTCATGTTGGCTTTGAATTACAAATTAAAATAAAAAAGAAATTTCAATAACATTTAAATTAAAATATAGAATGAAATCTTAAATTATACATTTTTCAATCGAGAACTAATTTAAAACTTATTAAAAAATACTCAGTGAATAATGAAATCACCGTATAAACTCCTTTCTCGTGTTATAAAATTTAATTCCGTTGTAATATAATATTTTAAAAGTCACGAATGTTTTTGGTAGTTTTTTACTGAAAATAAGAAACACATGAATAATAACGAATAATTCATTTTGATTCTTAAGCATGCAGTCAATTTACAAAAATATAATTGAATTATTATAAATAAAATCATTGAGCTCCCATATAAATATCTTATAATATACAAATTCAGATAAAAAAGCCTATTCTAATTTTTTTTGAAATATTTGCTAACATTTAAACATAGAATGAGTATTTATATAATTCACAAATCTCATTTAAAATAAAATACAGCTTTTGTTATAGCATATAGAAATTAGTTTTGACTTTCAATTATTTATTTAAACTTACCGAAACGAAATTCTACAGTCTTTGAGAAATCAGAAATATATTTAAGGATAATATAACATATAAATCCTTTTTTGTATATAAGCAGATTAGTTTAATTATAAATCAATTAATCGTAATTCAAATTCAGAAGTTGAAATTTAAAATTAATATTATCGTAGAAACTTATCAAGTTATATCCATGTCTAGAAATTATAACTTTATTTCAACAACTTTTGAAAGCAGAGATAACGATGATAATAAATGCAAAAATGCCGATAGCAACAAAAATGAATAACAAAAGTTTAACGGGAGGTATTTTATGAAAAGAGACCTAATTTACTGATTCAAATTCAAAGTAAAAATGATGAAATAATTCCCCATCCCTTTAGGGCACAATTAAATACTTCATTTAGGTACAATATAAAGCTCAAGTGAAATGTATAGATGAATTGGATACGCAATGTTAATTGCTTTGAGGGTATAAATTACTTGTTTCATCCTAATGATTACTTGTTTTGTTTGCATTCTGTTTTGTACGAAGTTTCGCATTGTTTTGGGGTTGTTTTTTTGTAAAAAAACAGGTAATTAAAAAAGATGAAATTTCATATAAGCAGGAAAAAAAGCAATCATTTCATGTTAATGATTGGTAATTAAAGCTGGATGAAATGCTTTAATTCATGTGTTTTGAAACAATAAAATCCTTAATCGTGGTAATCTTACTTGTAGCTAACAATAAATCATCACATTTCATTTTTTTCTTTTCTTTTTTTATATACTTACCATTTATAAAAGGGAGTTAATGTTTTTCAATCAACGGTGCCAATAATTGCATAAATAAATTTCTTAAGAATTAAACATTTTCCTTAACTTTTTTGTGCATTTGTTTATGTATGCTTTTTGAAAATATACATTCAACTTTATTTCAAGCGTAAATTTTTCTTTAATAGATCTACAATACAAAATGCTGAAATAAAAGATTCATGTCTACTGATTTAGTTTCAAAATTCCTATGATATAGCCTCATATAGAGCAATATATTACTTAAAATTATGTGCTTAAAAGTAGTAAAATATATTAGTATATATTAATATTGTAATTAAATTAGTATCTTAAAATTATAATTCATGCAATTAAAATAGCATTAGGCAAAATAAGAATGAAAAGATATCAATAACTATGTTACTATAAGGAAGATAAAGACAGCAAAATCAGATACAAACGCATAGTTCCAGTATATACTGATATTGTATACATTAGCAGCTTATTAAAGTCATTATCAAAATAAGAGAAAAAAATTAGAATTATGAAATTAAAAGAGATTACTGAGTTATTAAAGGATTCAAAAATATCGACGTATGAAATATTGTAAAAAGGGGAAAAAATCAAAAAAGAATTTTTTTGAGCATTGCATAATCTAATTAAAGAAATAAAGAAAAAAATATAGTTATAAAGTAATGAAATACTGTCAGGGTTTTTATGTGTGAATGCTTGGTTTAACACTTTTTACAGGATTCTAACCATGTCACTCAACTATTACTTCATAATTAAAAAAAGGTAAATACCAAAAATAGATTTAAACAATTCCCAATTCCAAATCACAAATAATGATTTCTGTTTGTTAATAGTTTTTACAATATCAGTAAATTCCGTCATCATGGTTAAGCTTTTGATTTAAATGTGTTTTTTGTCTCATTAGAAACATACTTCTTTGTATGCTTCATACTTATTCATTTCCCAATCGTTACTTCAATAGTATGATTTAGTGCATATAAGTAAAATAAAAAACTAATACTTCATTATATAAGTACTTAGAAAACATATATATATACTCTAATAATAAAGTACTAAACTATAACAATTAATGATTAATTATATTTAAAAACGAAAACTTATGATTAAAAATTTTTATTGCAGTAGTACACACACACGCACACACACACACACACACATATATATATATATGTGTGTGTGTGCTGAAATTACCAATTAGGTAGGAAATTATTTCACAAATTGATTTTATAACAATATGTAAATAATCGTAAGAATCACTAAGAATTACAAAATAAACCAAACCATAAAAATAAGCAGAAAAAATGTACAAAAAAAAAATGAACTCATATTAATCAAATTATAAAAGAAGAATTTTATAGAATTCAAAAGAAAATAAATAAAATGAAAATTAACAGAGAATACCAGAAATATCAAAAAAGTTACAGTAATTGAAAGACATTTAAAAAAAAAAACAACCAAAATTTGAAGAAAAACAAAAATTGGAAAATATTATAATTAAAGTTGTAATAGGCTTTAGATTATAGGCTGGGTTTCTCTAGGATTATAAGCCAATCTATTCCCATCAGCAAAATGTATTATGAAAATAATTGTTAGAAAAACAAAAATACAATTGAGAAGAATTCAAAAGCAAATCAATAAAAAGCAATCAAAGGGGAAAACAGTATAAGGCCAAATATATTCTTAAAAACAAAACAAAAAAAATGTTATTAAAAACATAAAAACACTTAGAAGAAATAGTTTATTTTTCGTGATATAGAAGACTTAAGGCATTCATCTATCAAAGAAATTTATTTTAAAAAAATGTACAAATGTGTATGCAATTTAGAAAATTGCAGAATTTTTCAGGAACATTCCAACAAATGTTATCTCAACGTTAAATCTCAAGCCGGTTCGGGTACATTAGAAATCTTCTATTACTTGTTTTCTTGGTGATTTTTCAGTTAATTCATTTTTGTTTTTAACATCATCATCATCTTTAGGTTTGCCTTGATGATATTGGTCATTCTATATGCCCTGATCGGCCCACCACAATTTATTTCTCGCCTTAAGCAAAAATTGCCCAAATGTAAAAAACTGTTCAACAAATCGAAATTTCTTTTTTTATGCATAAACTGTTTCTATAATGAAGAATAGATTTTCTGAGAATTGTTCTATGAATCGAGATGCTTGATTCATAGAAGTTCGAAATGTAATGTATTCTTTGTATATTATGTATAAGAGGTAACCCACATACAACACAATAGTTATGTGTGTTATACAAAACAAACAAATGAAAGGACTTTAAATACAAAAATTTAAAAAAAAAGATGTATGATATTTATATATTTATTAATGTTAACGTTATCAATTATTATTATTATATATACAATCATACATATTTTTTTAATTCATGTTATTCAATGTTATGTACTTTTGTATGCATGAATTCGTAACTTTATTTAAAAATTATTGCAGCAAATTCGCAATAATTTGTGATTTTTCTTAAGTTAAAATTTAAAACAATTATTTGCTTAATTAATACTAATCAGGAAAATCGCTATTTCGCGTGTCAACTTTGATTGGTTCGGTTTATCAACATCACACCAGAAGCAACACGACAGCTTTGGGCAGAATACCCAAGGGGACTGAGCTCACCCAAGGGGTTTAGAGCTACAAACCGGCTCCCGGGTGACTATCATCCCACATTCAGCATTTACTGACAAAAGAACAAAAGATATTTCATAATTTCAAAATCAAAAGTGAATAAAGCTTACGATGTATTTACTGAGCAGAAAATGTTCATGACAGGCATAAATAAATAATAATAATAATAATAATAAATGGTACTTGTCTATTATAGGGGCGCCCAATGATTAATCGTCAAGCGACTAAAAATATCGCCAAGTAGATTATATTAAAATATAGGCTTCACTAGTTTGGCGAAGACTTGGCGTAATCATAATTTGACGCGCGCCGCTATAATAGACAAGTACCAAAAAAGCTAACAGCGGGAATTTTCTTGCAGAAATAAGATGTATAATAGGCTAAATAGTGCAATATATATTGGTCTATTGGTGACGGACCTAGAAATTTTAAACCTCGTTTAAGTAATGAGGACGGCATATGAGAACTGGCACCTAACTATCCTAACTTCCACACCAAAGTATCAACTTCGAAATATTAATTTTCTATTTAACTATTCTGAATCATTCAGTAATTATTTAGTTTGTTACAACTATGCACAAATGATTGAATATTAATTAAAGTCGCACATAGAAGCAATACGAGGGCTATTGGTGACAGGTTTCAAAATCTTTAGCCAAAATCAACTGATGAGGACGACATATGAACTGACATCTTCAATTCCAAGTTTCTGCACCACGATTTAGATAAAACTTAGGCCATAACAAATTTAACGGGCACTAGCCCACTACAAAGCCAGTCTTTGGTGAAATCAGGATACGAATCGAAGACTCGACGGAAACAGTGGCAGCAGTGTGCTCGCGACCAGAATCTTTCAGCTTGACCATATAATTTTGCATAAAAAATATTAGTACATTTTCGGAATTCAATTCTGTTCTAGAAATAATCTGTTTCCAAATACATTTACACATAAGGTTAATAAAAAAATGCAAAACTTATTATTTTTCTTAAAAAACACTAAGAATAAAAACATATCTAAAAGCCCGAATGTTATGCAATTCCAGAAACAGTTAATTATTGACTATTATTGGAAGAAAGTTAAATTATTGCAACACGTAAATAAAGTACTAAAATTTTTCTAAATATTTCTTCGATTAATTATTTGTTCAAAAATTTTACCGCGTTTCGGTAAAAAAAAATGCACATTTTCATCGAAATGTATGTGTAATTAGTAGTAATATTCGCATTTATTTCGTTTTTATTTCATTTCTAAGCATAATATAGTTCTAATAACTCGAATCATTAAGCTTTTAGAGAGACTTCAACTCACTATTTACAAGTACCAATCTTATTATTACCTTTTTATTTTATATAAATAGTAATGTTTATCTAAAGCTCCTTTTCGCCCTTTCTCAAAATAAATTACTCATTCTTTTCGACAAATGCAACTCATTAGAATTCTAAGAGTTTCGAGAATATTCTAAAAATCAGGATCATCCTCGCAGGCACTCCCAAAGGGCTTTCATCCTTTTCAAGTCTTTCAGATCGATATCAAATCCTGGTCACCACTTATAACCAGAATAAAATTCTTAAAATATCTTGTGACATCTTTTAGAGATGGAAATAGGTTCTCTCTAGATTCGAGAGAGATCTGAGAAAATTTCTCTCCCAATCACTGAGTTAATATACATAATAAACATAGAAACATGTTTTGATTTATGTTTCACATTTGGAGTGTCAGATATCGAGGAAGGCTGTTTATCTTAGCAGATGCATAATCTAAGATTTATGAAAAGATGCGTCAGTTTGCCTTTTTGATAACGAATTTATCCTTATTCTTTTTCTTTGCGCTTGCGATTACTTTTATGCATATATGATTACATTTCGATCCGACTGAATTGCAAAATGGTGGTTATCAGAAAATGGTATTTGTGGATTTCAAATTATATTCATGGAAATACACAAAAAAAAATTTAGCAATAAGAACTTGATATAACAAAATCATAAATAAAATAAAATAAAAAAAAAAAAGCTCTATGCAAAGTTGCAAAAAACAGATTTAGCCACCCAAGGAGCACTTTTTTTTTATAATTATTCTTAAATTACCCAATTAAATATGAGAATGAAAGCAAACGAGGAAATATCGAAAAATGGACAATAGCATACTTTTCCGATATTAAAATTAAAGGAAACTATAAATTATTGTATTGAATATATTTCAGCTAAATGTAAGTGAAAATAAAGGAAACGATAAATTATTAAATTGAATATTATATCAGCTATATGTAGCTAAAATTAAAGGAAACTATAAATTATTAAATTAAATTTATTTCAGCTAAATGCAATTAAAGTTGAAGGAAAAATAAATTATGAAATTGAATATATTTCAGCTAAATGCAAATAAAGTTGAGGGAAAATATAAATTACAAAATTGAATATTATATCAGCTACATGTAATTAAAATTAAAGCAAACTATATGTTATTAAATTGAATAAATTTAAGCTAAATATAATTAAAATTGAAGCTAAGGATAAAAAATTGAAAAGTGATCAGGTACGACATAAGTGATCTGATATGCCGAAACTGATCCAACTAAAAGAAAAGTCCCTTGGGTGGCTATAAAAGGATTGTAATACTTATAAGCGAAATTTAGAGTACTCATGAATTTCTAAGCATATGTCATTGATGAAGTAATGTTTTATTTTGATTTCATATATAAATAGTCTTATGTTTGAAGTATGGAATTAATATTGTAACTATTGTTAACCAGGAGTCGGCCGCCGATTAACATTTTTTAGATATATTACAGCATCGGATCTAGATGCAAATGTGAAAGATATTTTCATCTTTTATAATCCATTTACGTGTACAATTCAAGATTTTTTGTCAGACCTTGATCTGCAAAATGGTGATGTGCTTACAATGAGTTTAAAGATATTGACTTAAGCCAATTAAATATCTTTCGGAAGATAAATACAACCAATTAAAATTACATGCTAAATGATCTGCATCTGTGTTTGAGAGTACTCAACAATGTGAAAGAATATTTTTGAAAATGAATTATGTAAAATGGTGATTCATATAATTATTAACAATAAAAGATTCATTTGAAAATGACTTTACTGATAGGAAGCAATAATTTAAAACTCTAGTATAATGAAATATTATATCAGAAAAAACTATTGCATTCATCGCAATAGAACAAAATTTAATTAGGTCTAAAAAACGTTTTTTTTCAGTAAATGGAAATATTTTATTCTTTTTGTGTTGGTATGTGTACATAAATACTTTAAGATGTGACCAATAAGCAGTGTGAAGTATGAAATGAGTCGCTCAGAAGCCAATAGGATTAAATCCCTTTTTTGACATTTTCTAATTTTTGTAAATTTAAATGGGATAAATAATATTCTTCTTAGCTTTTAAATAGTTTACTGGTTGCCCTTTTTTTGTAGAGAGACAGTCCTTTTTTTGTAGCTTCTGAATATGTTGTATAATAATTTCAGAGACCATTGTATATGAGGTCCACTTTTTATCAACATTTTTCCATAAACTTTGAAATAAAAACTAAATTCTTCTTCTTCTTTCGATATTTGTCTGTAACAGTCAAAAACAACAAATTCATATTAACTTTAACTGTCACTTCTGCCATTTAGAATTTTTAGAAATCCAAACTAGAAAAGAAAGCTAATTTTAATGAGTTTCATGTACGTGCTTCCTTGTGAATTGAAATATCTAAACTTTTGTTGGAAAATAAAAATATTACATTGAAGAGTTTGTGAAAATTATTTTGTTATCAAAACATTAAATAATTTTTCTTTAATAACTGTTAGAGCTCTGACTTTTTAAAATAATAAAAATAGATTTATTATAAATGTATATACAAATAAAAATGTCATGGAAACAGAACTCTATGAACGTGAAAATAGTATGCAATTTTATTTTAATTCAAAGATATTTAATCGTATTGATACTCAAATACATAGCCAGATAACGGGAATGTAGAAAAATTGGTAGGAAACGTAGCAGGAATCCTGGTAAATTGTCTCGAAATACTGAACGCCTAAATATATTCATTTTGAATTTAGATTAAATAACTCTGAAAAAGAAGACTTTACATAAATTTAATATTTTTTTCAGATGCCAAAAAGTACAAGTCCTAAAGTTTATAAGATGCTGCCATTGTTCCAATAAACAGTTACGTTTTTGTTAACACATTCTGTACATATTTGATTTTGCTGTACAGCCTACCCTTAGAAAGAAGACTTATAATATACATTACAGATAAATTTAATAAACCAAAATGTTTAAAATTAAGATATTAAGAGCAATTAATTCTCTCAATTTTGCTCTCTGGACTCAACCGTTTTGGGTTCTGAGCGACTTGTAAATAGTTTTCATGCTGGACTTACTCAATTTAAAACTTATATAAGTCTAGAATTGAGTTGGCAGTGTATAAAAACTATCTATAATTCTACAAAATAGGCTTGAGTTTGAGTTTTCTCTAGGCTAAATATTTTTCGTTTTTAAAGAATCTCATTTCACCCTTTTGGGACTGCACGCCTTGACGTAGAACGTCCCCTGGAGACGGAGGAGAATCTAAAGGAACTGTTGCACCGGGTATTGCATCGCTAAGCCTAACTTTTGAAAAACAATCACACAAAAAAAAGTTTTCGTCCTAATGTGATTAATTTTGGTAAAATTTTAGACTGTAAATTAAGCTGTTATATATTTTAAAATTAGCATTTTTAATATTTTCTCTCTCTTTAATTTATAGAAAAATGTATATATAGAAAATACTTACTTTGATAAAGAATTTTCAGAACGTTATTGAAATTATTACTTACTGTCTTACTGTCGGAAACATCAATAAACTTTCAAATTAGTAAAAAAAAATATGTAATAAAAACTGTTTACAAGAAGTAACAAAACTTAATGTGAAGACCGAGTGTGGTAATTCTCGACGCGAAGTGAAACTCTAAGTCTTGTTTTGTCTATCTCTCCCAAAATCTCCACGTCAGAATCACTAGAAATTTTCTTTTCATACCTTTTAGGAAAGTAATCACACTCTTGTTTATATATTCTTCTGATAAACAACACTTTCTCGCAATTATAAACAGGAGTCAAGGCTTTCCGAAATAAAAAGGGAAGTAAAAGAAATACATCCAAAAGCAACGCTAAGTCAAACAGTACTGACGGCACAGCTCTAAAAAAAAAGTAATAAAAAAAAATACATAGCAAAAATCAATAAAAAAACATCCGGTGAAAAACCAGAAACACGAATGTACATCACATGGAAATTCAAAGGATCGAGTTCAGATTGTTTACATTGCGCTTTCCTTCCTCCCCCACAACAGCTGGTGAGCAAAATACCGAATTAAGACACACTGTAATCGAATAGGAGGTCAAGATCTTCAAACTATAATTCTGTTCCAAAGTAATGGACCCAGGGTGCCATCTAGATATATTTTGAAAATGATGATGCGTAGTTGGTACGTTCGGCCGAGAACGACGATTGCGAGTGATGCGTGTGCGGTACGTTCGTTCTGAAAGGGTTAAATAATACATGCGAAAAAAAAAGCTTTTGCCAATATTTTACATGCCATCAAGTTTTATAAATCACGCAACATCGTCCACTGCACCTCACTCAACCAGTGATATTGCAGGAGAATCTTATAGCGTAGAAACGTTTCCAAATATTTCAGTAAATGTCAACTCAGTTTCAGTTTCCACCAATTCCTGTAGTTGAAAAGGAACTGCCATTTTGTAGAATCCCACATGGCGAAAACAATTTTCAATCACCTTTAACATCATTAAATACTTCTGTATACGTAAAAGAATTTTAAAAAATGTGAAGAATATCTTAACTGAAGGTTTAAAAAAAAAAATAAATAAAACACCGAATTTCTCTCTACTTTAGTACACAATTCATCATTCATATTTCACGCATTCCAAACCTAATTGACATACAGATTGAAACATTTTGACAATGGAAATGCTTGTGCCTCCCCATAGACAAGCGGTAACATGGGAACAGCAGCAAACATTGTTTACGTTTTTCGGTATATATATGTGTGTGTAATGATTTAACTTTAATTAAATAATTTCTCTTAATAATAATTTAATTGTATATTCTAACCAATTCCCTAATTCAAAAATAAAGAGTTCATTCTAATTTCCTGATCCCCATTCAAATTATCCTTTTATTTATTAGATCCCGCGCTCATAAAATTTGTCTAATCCTTTTTTTCCCACGATAATAAATCTGTCAAAATAATCCCTTCAGACTCCTTGTCTATTATGATATTTCCCTAGAAGCTCTAATCATGCATCACGTATTCCATGACGTTTTTCTTTCTCTTTTTTTTTTAAATATAATTTTCGATATTGCATAATGGGATACTCTGAAAACCAGAGCACTTTTTATCGTCTCCCTATTGTAACATGTACTGCGGTTAAAACGCTGAAAAAACTTTTTGTTTTATCGGCCCAGCCGGCTGACCTTGCGCAGTGAATACCTAAAATGAACTGAAAAAAAAAAAAGGCTGTACTAGAATGTGAATCGCATTCTTCATTGATTAAAAATTGCTTACAACTATAGTCGACGAAATGATTTAAGTAAGTTCATTACACTCTCTCTCTCTCTCTCTCTCTCTCTCTCTCTCTCTCTCACACACACACACACATATATATATGTGTGTGTGTATGCAAAATTGAAATTGGCTTTGCTAATTTCATTTTAACATATGCTAATGTTTCTTTTTCTTATGTTAAATTCTCCTTAAAACCATAAAGTATAATTATTTAAAGTGAATATTGATTAGCGTGAAGTATAAGTTTACTTTCGAGCCCCAGTCTTCACAGAACCAATGATTGTCAAGAACATAAAATGCTTTCTGCAAATTATTAATTCATTTTTATTTTCGAATGCAAAACATTGTGAAGTACAAAAACATTGCCAATGTTGACAACCAAAAAAATAAAAACAGACGATTCTGCCATAAAAATCAGTTATTAAATACCGAAGTAATATCAAACGATTCATTTTTAAGCAAACAATAATATTCTCTTCAGGTATTAAAATAAAAGTAGATTCAAAATATCAAATTAAATAAATCTTAGCAAATAAATAAAATAAATCTATGTAAATGTACCAATAGCAAAGTAAATGTATTTACTAAAATCATACTGTATTCTGATGTTGATCTTTTGAACAGAACACTATGCATCCTTATTTTATGTCCACACATTTTAGTTGACGCCATTTTCTCAAAACAGCAACATGATATCACTTGTTAAAAATAATACAAAAATAACGCTTCATATATATTAAATATTAAAGCTATTGATACGCATATATATTAAAGCTTTAGATATATATAAAATTAAAATATAGTTTTAACGTAGTGGTCTATCGATTATTTATGTTAACACATACACCAGCCAACTTTTTTTTTTAAATTCATATAAATACCTTTTTAAAGAATTTGTTCTATAAATATTTGATTGCAATTACGATTTATGAACATCGTAAATGAAAAATTAATTGTTGCTAATGATAAATTTTAGGAATTTTTTTAATTCCCGTTAAGATAACCGGGCCATAATTTTTTTTCAAATTTTGCATTTTTTTTTTTTTTTTTTTTTTTTGGCCGTATAAATTAGAGAGCGCTTAGCGGATTACATAAGTGTATTGCATATGATAATACGATTAATAAAACTCTAGAAAATTGAATTTTAAAATTTTAAAGAAGCGTTTGCCACACCACATTGAAAAATATGTGTTAGAGTTTAGAATTCTGGAACACATTCCTATAAATATTCTTCATACACAGCGTTAATATTTTCCACATAATAAAACGAATTTAATTCTTCTGCAATAAATGTAATTTTTTCCGCTAAAAACTGTCACAAAATTTTAGAACATTTATATAAAATTTAGGTGGGATTTAAATAATAAAATGGAACACGTTTTATTTAAAAAAAAAAACATGTTCAACTTAAACCATGATATTATTATATTTAGTTTGTTGAATTTTAAAAGTATTGTGCTAATTTTCAAAGTTAAGAATGCAATGGAATTTATACCAGAAACATCTATTAAAAGTTTATACGTCGCATACAAATAAAAATACAACTACAGCTATTAATTTCTCATATATAATTATATGTATATATAAATGTGATACATAACAATACGTAAGTCTTAATGTTAAAATAAGTCTGCTATTGATTCTACATTTAAGAGTGAGAATTATTTAAATTTGGGATAAAATAAGTTCATTTAGCTTATAGATAAGAGTCTCAATAAAGAAAATTAATTTAGAAGAATTGATGAGGCAATATGAATTCAAACAAATTGGAATATTGAATTAAACACAGAAACATTTGGAAATGTACTCAAATGTGCTTTGCTTGCACTTAAATTGTTAAAATATAACACAGTGAAATTTATCGTTCGATCCTTAGGCATCAAATAATATTAAATTAAATGTAATGAAGTGAAATATCGAAGTTCCAAACTATTAACTATCAACAAAAATTTAATTCATTTTAAAAATCAATAAGTTTTAATAGAATATTTGAAACAATATATTTCGCACGTCAGTATAAGTTATATATATATATATATATATATTGATTGGAATATTTTTCTAAAAAGGAGCAGTATAATTTTCATAGAAATATCTTATTTACGTTTTCCCAGGTAAAAACAAAATAATTGTCCAAAAAATTTAATTCCTAACTAAAAATATAGATTTCATAAGCAATTCGTCAATTATTTTAATTTTTCCCTGCAAGTTGAATTTATAATAACATAGTCTTAAGCAAATTAAAAATATTAATAATGATAAGGTAGTTAATTATTACGAATGTACATGAAATAATCTATAATCCTGAAACTTTAATCATTTTATTGTCCATATATTTGACATAATAAAATTATTTAACACTGGAGAAAAATGTAAAATTTCATGTAAATATTTACATTGAATAAGCCCAATGAAGGAATCAATATGCACCGACGACTGTATTGACACTTAAAATTGGAGCTGAAGATTATTACCACTGAAAATTAGAAGAATAAAATCTGCAATAAAAATAAAAATAAATTTCTTTCGCTTACCTAACTTCAACATACCAAATGGTTGTCATCTTTTAAACACATCATATTCAAACAAAAAATAACTTTCATTGCCTCTAATTTTTCAATCCTATAAAAATAATTTACCTAAGAAAACAGCACCAGATGACAAATTCACGAGTTAAAGAGCACAAGAAGATAAGATAATTGTTATTATCTCGAGTGTTGTTATCTAAACAGCTCAATAAAAATGCTACTTGATCATTAAATGATTCTTTTGTGTTAGCATTTGTGTGAAAAAAGTGTATGCACTTAAAAAGGTGTTAGATCAATAGAAACTTAAGTTGAAACATAATAGTGATTGTTTTCTTTTCTTACTAATTTTTCTTCTGAAATTGAGAGTTTAAAGCAGAGCTTCGTTGTCACTAGTTTCGAGGAGAAAATAGAGATGGCGCCACGACAAATGCAAATGTAACATATGTGGACATATGTTAGTGATTTCTTTTGTAGGATTCAATCTTCGTCATTAAAAAATATGGAAAAAAATAAATAAAGAGACTTGTTACGTTTGCCAAGATATGATTAATTTAAAAAAAATAATTATTAAGACTGAAAAATTAAATTTTTCACTAATTTAATCTCCATAAGTAGAGATAGGAATTAAATATTTATTAAAATTTTCACGTAAAATGTTTTCAGGAATTGACCAGGGTTATAAGATGACCGAAAATAAATTTAGTTTAAAATTACTGCAGTTCAAACCACTGTACTGCACACAAATTCACTTTATAACGCAGAATTTAATCTTAAATAATGTTAATTAAAATTTGTAGAAAAGTTTTTTGTTCAGATTTCTTTCAGAATAATATGTAAAAAAAAAGCTTTTTTTTTGATAGATATAATGAAACGCTATTTTGAAAGTATAGCATTAAAGCTGATTTGAGAGAAATTTAATTATTATGAAAAATTTAATCTTTTTCAGAAGCATACTGATATGTGAGACCACATATACGCATTAATTATAACATTGTTTTTTTAAATGAATTTTAAGAAAACTCATTGGCTGAGGATATGATCATATATTTTTCAAAATGATCAAGCTATAAGAAATTGGTTTGTATCGTAAATTTTAAAAATACATTGATATTGAATATTGAGAGAAGAATTAAGTAAATCAGCAACCATATGCATAAAATATCTTTTAAACTCTCTAAACTTTTATTTAAAATTTGTGTCGCTAGATGTCGCTAGACGAATTTTACTCCGGTGTGCGTATTATCCCAACACTCGCCAAATTAACTGAATTTACTTGTGTAAATTATATCTTCCATGGAAATGAGATCTCAGGGACATATTCCAAATCGATTCCTAATACACCATTACCTTCAGAGAACTTGTGGAAAAAGCAGTATTGAGCAAAAGAAAATTTAGATCTTTTTTGGCTGAGAATGAAATTCTTTGATATTTATTGATCTGAGGAACAATACTTTTCAAAAAGGGATAACAGTGTTTGTTACTGCAAATTAATCAACCAATCAATCAAAAATGCACTGAAAAGTGGAAACATTTTCGGGATACTATATGACTTAACCCTGATAAACTTAATTTATCAGAGTAAGATAAAATACTGTTAGTTTCATTTCGTAGCCATGCAGTTGGATTAATTTGCTTAAATTTCATCATTAGTTATAAAAAAAAAAACATATTTAAAATTTTCTGGTTACTAGTATATTATTTTATTTGCTTCGAAATGTAAAATATTTTTCGAATAAAAAACATTAATCTTTCATTTTCAAACAATTTATTTAATATTAAATATTTCTTTATCATTCTAAAAATAGGAATCAAGGAAAATTAAAATTTAAAACGAAAACTTTTATTTTCTAGTTATCAAAGTTATTTGAATTCCCAAGGTATCATAATATGTTTGTTGTTAACTCTTTCTTTGCACATATTATTGTTTTGTAAACTTTTCTAGCTCTGTGAAGCTCATTCTTTTCGAAAGAATTTTAAAATAAAACGAATAATAAAATCGAAAGAATAATAAAATAAATAAATAAATATTACAATCCTATCTTAATTTTTAATTAATTGCTGCGAAAAAGAAGTTCATATTCACTCTAATAAAAGCAAAATATAAAGAAAATGAATACTTACGAGAACAAAATACTGTATCGTTATTTTATAAAAATAAATAGAAAGAAAGAAACCTTCCATAATGACTCTCAATCTATTTTATTTTTTATTATAAAAGCATAAAAATTAGAAAAATTCTAGATGTTTGAAAAATTTATGAAATGAAAAAAATTCAATCTTTGAGGGCCAAAATTCCTTTTGGAGTTTTCAATTAAAATATTTTTTTTTTAATGTTTTATAATAGAATATTTTCCTTTATATATGTATGATATGATACATTTTTGGGGGGATTTTGTTGAATTGTGCATGTGTCTCTCAAACAAGAATGGCTGTTCAATTCTCAAATACGATAACTTCGCAACAAATTTTTTCATAACAGCTTGCAATACATCTCGTTGTATTTCTTGAATTCTTTTACGGATATTGGCCTTTACCTGAGCAATGATTTTAAAATTATTGATGAAAATTCTTTCTTTAAAAGAGCCCTAAGAGAAAAAAAATCTTCGGCATTGAGATCAGGGGAATGTAAGGACTGATTCCAAATTCTCAAAATCAGTATCGAGTCAATGTTTCTAATTTTTCTGTAATGTTTTCCTCAATACGACCAAAACTGGTCTGGCTGCGAGTCGAGCGAAATATTCCAGTTCTTCGGGTATTTTTGAATCATCCTTCTGCAATTTACTTTAAATCAAGGTCCGTATCATAAGACTAAAAAGAAATGAAAATGAAATGACGCAAAAAAACCTTCAGTGTGTGAAGAAAACGAAACCTTTATTTGCAGAGTAATATTGAATATTTTTTGCAAGTTATTCAAATGCGTATTTTTCTGTAATCAAAATCCTATATCTCAATTTTCAGATTATGATAACAAATCAAAAATAAACTAGTTTTTATATTTTTATAATTTAAGTGAATTTCGGTCAATTCTGTATTACACAATTATTAATTGATTGTATATTAACGTTTCATTTAGGAGCAACACGAGGGCTGTTGTAAACTCCTAAATTTCAACCGCGGTCAAGAAATGAGGACGACACTTGAACTGGTAGATCAAGCCAAAGGGACGCAACTTGGACCTTAAACAGATTTCACATGAATTAGCCCTGCTACACCCTATTAACCTCTCACTTAGAAGCAACACGAGAGCTGTTAGCGACTCGTAATTTTCGACCTCGGTCAAGAAATGAGGACGACACTTGAACTGGTAGATCAAGCCAAAGGGACGCAACTTGAGCCTTTGACAGATTTCACGTGAATTAGCCCTGCTACACGAAGGGTCTTCAATGGTATCAGGATTTGAACCTACTTTTGGTTTATGCAAGTAGATATATACGACAAATCAACCTAATATCGATAGCGTAGAACACATTTACTTACTCTTTTGCCAAAAAAGATCTTATGCAGTACCAGTGATTAAGTACTACATCCATATAGAACAGTCCAAAACAAAGAGTACTAAGCAATAGTTCACCCAAAGACTTTTAAACAAGAAGTTATTCGTTTATTAAGCATAGCATATTTAAATTCGATCCGTAGAACACAAGAATAAAAGGATAAGTTTCAAAATGTATGCTGTCAAAATCTCTTCGCAGTGCCTTCTGTTAAGACGAATTAGAACTGATGGAACATATTAACATAAGTTCACGATTTCCAACATCCATGTCTCGACGGACGCAACGCCTGCCGCAAGCTAGCGAGCTTGACCTCTGGACTGCCATGGCCAAGTATTACACAAAGACTTCCGTCATCAAGAAGTTAGATAACGGTATGTAAATTCCACTAAGATTCAAGTGATAAAGTTTATGAATTACAATATTGTCGAGGAGTCATTTTGGGTCCTGAAATGAAATGTTTTGATTCACTCTAGGTGAATAAATTTTATCTCCCGGTGAATTTTATTTTCCTCTCAATTATTTTTATTTTATTTTCTATTCCATAGCACGGTTATAAAGTACCTACTGAATTGAGTTTAGTATATTTATTTTTATATAAAGAGAGATTCAAGAAATTTGGGGTGCCAAAGTACCCCCCCCCAGACTCTTCTAGTTCCACCTCTAGTATGGGGGTAGGGCATATGTGTGTGTGTGTGATGAATTTGATTTATCACCTTTTTAATTTTGGCTCTTTTAACGTCTATTCTACTTACATTAAAAACTTTTACTCGGAAAATAATTTATCATCTCCAGCACCATTTGAGAAATAAAGAACCTTCTGCAATAAAATAAGGGAAATTGTATTCTGTTAAATTTTATGCATTTGCACAAATCATAATTTAAAAACTGTCTTTCAGATACAACATAAAGTCGGTGATAAATTATTAGCGATCAAAGCGACACCGAGCAGTCATTCTATATGGAACCATACTCTTCTGGGTCAAATATGTTAAGCTTACTCCTGAAAGATCGGCTGTTGTCGCATTCTCATCCATTCCAAGTCTAGAAATGCACTCCCGCGCTCTTCAGTAGGCTTGCACGTTAAATATATACTGTGCATAGCCCTCTCACGCAAGATGACCAGCGTGTTTTTAAAATCAGTAAACTTTGTAATTGTTCCTGAATAAATACATAGAAAAAAAAATTCTAACGATAATTGAGGCAATATACTCAATCATTCCCGTAGTAATGGCATATGATATGAACGACTCATGGAAGAATTTTCTTCGGTATTTTATGTACGCAATAAAAGTTTAAATTTTTGCTCAGATGTCTTGTCTGCGAGGGTCGGCCAGGACTGATATAAATTATTTGCTTACAGTTGATATGCATAGATGATAATCTATATAATATGCACTTATTTCACTTGATGAATAATTTGAATCGTAGATATTTTAACTTTGCAGGAAAAAAAAATACCTAAATTAAAATGAGTTGGTAAATGTCAAAGCTTAAATACATATTTTTAATTCTTATAATAGTTTGTCGGAGAAATAATCTCTTAAATACGTGATACAATTGAAGATTAATTTTTTCAGTCAATGCTATGTTAATCTAAAGTTATTTAAAATGTAAGACTCATTTTTTTTATTTTCAGTAATATGAAAATTAATATTCATAGAATGTATACAATTAATTGTATATTTCACTTTATTTGTTGCTTCGGGAAGTGCTTACAGGCAATTTTGTCAAAGGTTAAAGTTTTTTTTCTACTTTAAGTACTGAACTAAAGAAGTACTTCACAAAATTATTTACGCATAATTAAGAGCAGAAAAAGCTTAATGAAGTCTGAAATAAAAGTTACATACATCAACGCACATTACAAAGAAAAGAAAAAAAAAACACCAAGAATTCTTAATCCAAAACTATGCTCGTAAAGATTATAAAGAGCCTGTTTTCTTTGTATGTTAAATTAACTGTCATTAATCACTTTTTATACGAAGCACAGAAAATTTTCTGACAACTAATACTTTTGCCAGTATAAGAGTTTTTTCCCTTACCTCTAGGCTAAAATTAAACTGACAGCTTCTTTACTGCTTTGAGGTATATTTGCTTATTTCAGACGTTAAGAATTTTTCAATCAATGTGGTAAAAACATAAGACATTACATTTTTTTTCTATAAAAAATTCCTTTATTAAAATTTTCGAAAAATAATAAGGTCTGATGTTTCCGAGTAATATAAAAACTGGAAAAGGGGAAGATAAACTTCTACTATAAAGGAAGATTTAATTTCCTAAACTTAATGCGCAAGGAAAATGTTTTTCTTGGAAGATTCTTACTTTTTTTTATAATTAAACTATCACCAAAGTAAAAAGGAGCCATTAAAATATTGAAAAGGAAATTAATTCGGCGAACGCTGAGAGATTAAATGGTTCTTTGTATTTATTGGTTGAGTGAGCTGAAGGTTTAAAGGTTTAATTCCCCTATTGACCTTAGAGTTTGTATAATATCATCTTAAGGCACCTTTTAATGAAGGTGTCGTGTTTTTATCTGGAGAAAAGCTATTTTCTTTTCAAAGTGTTTTAGAAGGAATATTTTATTTCGTAGTTTTTCTTTGGATTAAATAAACATACTGGAATAACGATTTGTATTTAAGAATTTTAATCCGTTCTGAGAACGAGAATGCATTTAGTAATGATAAAAGTAATTTTTAATTTTAATCTTTGTCCGTAATTTTTTTTTTAAATATGCAAAAATAAAATTATTTTAGCTTGATAATCACGTATGTAGCAGCACAAGTGCGTAATCCTTAGAAGATAACATAACTAAATTTAGTTTTAAAAATGCTAGAGTATTAGTATGTTATTAGGAAGACAAGATTAATTTAATTGTACTTAATTTAAGAAAACGAAAGGATGTTTCTTAAAAAATGGTTTCTGAAGCTTATTGAATGTCAAACTGTTTTAAAGAATTATGAAAATTAATTAAATATTCAAAATTACAAAAATATCAAATTAAAATAGCCAAAGGAAGCTATCTTACAACTTGTACTAGAGATTTTTACATTATGTTCAAATTCAAATATCTTTAAAAATTGGCGTCATAACTTTAATAAATTTGTGAATTAGTTAAATTTATTAACTTATATATTCCTTATTCATAAAAAGGCTCATCGACTATTAATAAAAACACTTGCATATTTAGATCAAGTAAGCAGAATTTAAAGGCTTGAGTTTTGATTTAAAATTAATTTATTTGAGCTTCGAGAATAGAATTTATGCTTTAATGTTTTACCCCATTGTTATTATAAAATAAAAAATAAATTAATAATTTTGTTATGTTCGTCTATTCGCGGTTTTCTCTTCATAAACCATGGGGACTTTATGTAATTTGAACTGCAAACAATAACATCTCCTTGCAACCAAAATGAAACGTTATTTTTTTAAATATAGATGAAGATAAGAAGTGTAGTGAATTGAATAAGTGATAGTAACTTTCAAGCGAAATATAATTGAAAGGAAAGAGAAGGGAGGTAAATGATATCGACAAGCTGATAGATTGAAGTGAATCAACGTAATTAATATTTTATACTGAAATCGTTGGAAGTGACTCCTGATCAGAACAATAGGGGTGAAATCTGCTATAATCGAGAAGTGATTGAATCGGAATGATTGATTTGGTAAACTAAGACTTTATTACTTGAAAATAAACTAGAATTAGCTGGGTTAAGAGGGATTCATGAGAGAGAGAGAGAGAGTGATCTTGATTGTTCATTGATAGCCTTATTGGCTATTTAATTAGATTTTAAGATGACTATAGAAATAAATAAAGAATGAAACACTTCACAAGTTTATTTCTAAAATACTTTTACTTCAAGACTGAGAAAATTTTAAAAATGCATGCGACCGAAGGTTTTTCTCTATCTGTCTCAGCTTTGAATGTCTTTATCTGACTCACCCAGAGAAATTTTATTTTAAAATAAACTTTAAAAAATCTATAAAGTCAAAAAATTTACTGAAACATCTAGCCAAATTTTATTTCAAAATAAATTGTTGAAAAATCCAAAGAAACTCAAAAGATTCGCTACGACAACCAGATGGAACTTATTGAAAATATCAAAATCCAGATTTCAAATAAACTAAAAATTCTAAAATTCCGCTAGAGATATCGTATGGACTTATATTGATAAACTGTCCAAACTTGCTATGCTACTAAATGTTTATGAGTTTCAAAAAAATTGTGATTTTATCTAATTTCATATTTTCTAAGAGTACGATACATTGTTTTCTGTATTATTAATATAAAATGTCATTGAGAAATCATACAGACAAAACTCTCTTCAAAATACTGAAAGAAATACAATCTATCTCCTTATTAACTTAGAATAGAGAGAAATTCACATGTTTACTATATGAAGACGATTAAAACTTACAATATTTTCCAATAAAGAATGAAATTACAGCAATATTCTTCTGGAAGGATAACAATATGACCACACATTGGAGTCGAATGACAGAAATAGTTGAGTAATTCGTATTATAAGAAATTCAGTAGGCAGTAAAAATTCAGTAATTTCAGTATTCAATATTTAGGTTAAAAATCATTGAAAAATAATCCAAAACTGAACAAAATATTTTTTCTGCTGTCATTTTATTTTTAAACTAAATGTTTATAGAATTTTTGTCCACCTTTAAAATATTTTGTATTATTTTTATTATGTAATTCACATGGCGTTATTTATTTACAGTTGTACCTTACAATAAGAGACAACAAACGGGCCAGACATTTTGTTCCTTAATTATAGTTGTCCCTTGAAAGAGGTAAATACATATACTATTCAAAGGAGGCGGAACCAACAGAATTATCTCTTAAATAGAAGTATCTTTTATTTAGAGGTGTCACTTACAAGAGATACTTCTATATTATGTATATAATATACTAAATCACTTCACCTGAATGAATATCTAGTTGCAATTTTTTATGTAAATTATATTACAGGAATTGAGTGGACTATATCTAACTATAGCATTTTATTTATAAAATTACAGAATTTTAGTAGAATGTTTACTTAAATTATTTATTCCAAATTATATTAACAAATTGAAAGCATACATACAAGCTTCATTTACCAATACACAATAACTAATATAATGTTTATATATAATATTTCCTTACCTAGTTACTGAAAACGACTAGAATATCTTCATATAATTTTATAGACTAAATTATAGTAACATCTGAGTACAATTTGGTGAGCTCAAAATTATAGTAATATAGTGAATGCTCACAAATATAATTTTATGTACAAAATTACAACCTGAATGAATGTGTGCACACAATTGTTATATAGACCAAATTATAGCAACTAAGTGGAACGTCTGAGGGCAATTTGTTATGCCCAAAATTACAATAATCTAGTGAAGGCTTACAAATATGTTTTTATATATAAAAAAATTACACTTTAATGAATGTGTACGCTCAATGGTTTTATATACCAAATAGCAACAACTGAGTTGATGTCTACATATAAAATTTAGAAATACGTCTATTGTAACATTTGAATGCAACATTTAACTAATTGATAAAATAAAGAGAGTCAAAAATGTGGTTGTAGACGAATACTCGTATTTCGTAATATATGTTCTAAGGATTATGCCTTTAGCTATTTAGTTGGTAAATTCAAATGTTTGATTCACCAAATGTAACTTATACAGAATTTACCGCATGCAAATAAAGTACAACTATAAGTAAATTCAATTTCAAATTAGAACAAGAATAACTGTATGCTTAGATATTTTTCACAATAAAAATAATTAGTAACCACATATAAAATTTTAGTTTTTATATGTTAGGGAAATTTCGTTTCTACTTTGAACATATTGTAATGGGCCTCTCACACACATTCTCATTTAACTAGCCTTTGAAGCTGCTTTACTACTATGTTTGGTATAGGAATCTAGTCTTGCGAAAGAACCGTGATAAAGATAAATCAGAATTATTAAATAAGAAATATAATGAAAAGGATAGAAGAAAGGGATAGAAGATTTTGCGGGATTCATAGGAACACTATAGGGATTCAAGTAACTATGAAATTATGCACTAAGCTTGTACATTTTACTCGGATCACGTCGCTGGAACTATACTTGAATCAAATCCAGCGATTTGATGTCTACTGCTTAAAATTCACAACATAAGTAGAATGATTCATTTCAATATTTGATTACCAGAACGATTAATTATTCGTTGACCATTTTTAATTTATCTGTATATTGCTAATTCAGAGATTGAATAACATAGTGATACGTGGTCCTTACGATCATGGGACAGTGGAGCGTTAATTCAGTGTTAGCCTATCTTGGACTTTGATTTCATACATGAAAAACCCTTGGTGATTCATTGCAAATGTAATGTGCAGAAGTGTGAATTGCATTTTTAGGAAGAAATGGCAATTTCTCTCTCTTTGTGGTTACCCCACATCCCTCCTGGCATCACACTTAAATAAGAGTTTTGACACACTCTCACACTTACACTCAGATTTTCATTGCATACATTGACACAGGCACATCACTCTCTCGTGTTCTCACTCAAACACTTAAACTAACCATTACATCATGTAAGCGAATAAAACTAATACTAGTGGAAAGCACTTATCATCCTCTTATAGGTTTGAAGCTATTAGCGTCATTCATTTTCATTAAATAAACTTATGAGTTCACCAATTGATAGACTTTTCTTTTGAGATATTATTCTAATTCTAATTCTCTATTCTCACCTAAGATCAAAGCCTCTTCTCTCCCACAATACGATCACTCCTTTCGGCCTTGTTAGTAAATTAATTAATGTTGTTAATCTCAAAATTCATAGCTTTAAATAATTAAATAAAACCAGAGAAGATTTGCTGTTTCAATCAGAAAAAAGTTTTCGTTGATTATTATTGCATCACAACGTCTCGTTATTATAACTATGACAATACATCACATAGCATAAGTGTGCACCTATAAGTCTAGATAAGTGAGTACAAGAACACACAAGGTTTCAACAGTTCCTATATAACTGTAAGCAATGACATTTTAAAAATATTATATGCAATCAAAATAATACAAGGATTGAAATCTACGAAAACTTATTCCTTATTTTCTGATTTTTACACTACAAATATTTCAATCGATGATAATGGGACACATATCTGTAGAGACAAACAAAACCCTAAAATAATATGAGTTATACTGCAATACATCAATAAATGCTTAAATTATCCCAGTTTAGTTTCCAAAACGAGCAAATCAACAAGAAAAGAAACGATAATCCTATTGTTGCCAACCAACCTCAAAATAATCAATTTTGCCAATAATCCCGATTAAAGTCTTCTAAGCTCAGAATTCTTCACAGTAAAGTTCTAAGAAGAGATATAAAAGACTTCCATAACTCTAGGCCTGTATCCATCTACAACTTTACCCATCAGATATCGACAGAGCAGTCAATTGTAAATGATGGATTTGAAAAGGGCGGTAACCATTGACAACCGAGAAACGCCACTTTTTTTTCCTTCTAATGTTGAGGAAACGAAAAAAAAAATTTTTTTTTTCCTCGCATCATCATCTGTCATTTAAATAATAGCAGTGAATAAAAAATATTATGGTATTCCTTTAAAAAAATTAGACAGAGAGGAAAAAAAAATTGTTCTTGCATGACATCATCATCGATTTTCATAAATAGCTAAAACATCAAAACGTGATTTATGGCCTATTCTAAGACTTCGTTGTTTTTCTCACGTTCTGATATTCAATAAACAATTTTTCAATTTTTTTTTTCTGAAGTTTTGAACCTTGTCTTACACCAGATTGCGATTTGCAGATTGTTTTAGGGAAATTTATTGAAAGTAAGGAAAAGAACTTCACACTCACACACATACATACATATCTCACAATGACAAAATATTTTGTTTCTGAATTAAAAGTCATTATTTCGTATAGGTTTAGAACTACTCGGCGGTTACCGACTATAAATACTATAGAAAATATACAACCTTATACATTTAGTATCATTTATCACGTACAATGCGATTAATAACAAAATTTCTATTTTCTTTATAACTTATTTATTTATTTTGTATCTCAACTTAAAGACACATTTTTTTTTCTCACAAGAATCATCTACATGAATGAAAATAAAAATAAACTAGAATTTGAATGAAAAGTTAATCATCAAAAAAGGTGAAGATTGCAATGAAATGAAAATGTAGATTAATTAATCAATCAATTTAATTCATACAAAATGTTGTTTTAGAAAAGTTGACTTTCTGTTTCTGGAAATAATTCTAAATTCATTTGCATTTTTCATTTCCCACAAGTTTCCGAAGGTAGCGAAATACTTATATACAAAATAATTTTTTTTTTCGTTTTGTAATACGATTTTAAATTGTTCAGTACATCAAAAATGGAGATAAACTGAATAAAAATTCAGTTGTATAAAAAGAATTTGATTTATCAATATTATCCCCAAAAAACTATTATTATTTTTGTTAATTACAAAATACTGCAGCTGACCAGTTTTTAAAAAGTTGTTGATAATCACTTTTCAAAATTTATGGAAAAAGTTTTTGCGTATATGTTTGATGCCTGCTTCCTTTACCAGTAAAAACTTAATAATTTAGTCTTAATAAGTTTCTCCTTAATTTGTTTTTGAATTGAAGTAAAAGCTACATAAAAAAGAAATTAAAATTGAAATTGGACAAAAAGCATTGTCAATGTTGATAACCAAAGTAATAAAAACATATTATTCAATTATTTATGAAAATCCATTATTAAATTAAATATTGAAATAAGAACAAGCGATAAATTATTAAAATAGACAATAACATTCTGTTCAGATATTAAATTAAGAGTAGGCGATAAAATATTAAATTAAACATATGTTAGCAATTAAAATGTACTTTAAGGTATTCGTACACCTTCGGAGAAATTTTTTTGAAATACATTTATATTTGTTATCAAAATATTTTTTAATGCTAAAATATAACATAAAACTATGAAAAACGCATTTAATAATCTGCATTTAATTAAAAAAAAATTAGAGTGGAAAACACGGTGAAAATAGTACATAAATTGATTATCAGAATAACGCTCATAACTCATAAGTAAGCGAAACTATCATTATTCTGTAAAATTTATCTTATTCATCGCAACAGTTTTTGGGGCTGGTACTACTTTCATGATGAAAATCATATTACTACAATTTTTATTGTTTTCCGAGTCAATGAAAAATCAAGGAAAATTATAACAATACATGATTTACACCTTTGTTACGTATGATGTTTACAACCATGAAAGTAGTAGGGGTTCTTAAAATCTATATAAGGAAGATGCTTGCAAAATTTAAATTAATTTGGTTCATAACTTTTTCTGATATGTATGCTGTCCTATGTGAATATGTCGAGAAAACTCATTTTGAGAAAAGTCAAAAACAAACATTCAAAAGCAATTAAATATTAGCTGCCGAGTAAAATTCAAATCCCTGTAACTTAAGTTCTAAATAAGGTATAAGAAAAACTCAAACACTATTAGAAAGAAAAAAGTTTGAATTTTAAACTGACATTAAAATTGGAAAATCGAATATTTTGACAAAAATGGTGTTTTAAAGGTGTACTAACTACCTATTTGTACTAAAGGTGTACCTTAAGTAAACTAAATGTAATTATATTATAATCAAAATGTTTTATATTGTCTATCGTTTGAGCCTAATACAAATATATTTTTTATTTTATGTCCACTAATTTTTGTAGACCCCCGGTTCTCGAAGCAAAAACATATTATGATAATCCTTTTAATACTATACTTCACAGATTTGAAGAAGCGAATCAGAAAAACCTTTAAAATCGGATATCAAGGAATACGCTTCTGCACCCAGATTATTGTAGCTCCCGCACAGGCTTTCTTTCATTTAAATCCCAGATCGAGATTTTTAATGCCTCTCACCTAGGGCATCACATATTCGTAATGGAAATTAACTTAATAAATACAAGATGCAACGCATTTCTTTTATACGCATAATAATGATCCACTGTATAATAATAGACATAACAAAGTGAAGAGCACCATCTGCCTCTTGTTTATTTTACACTACAACGTCTCATTGCATCCTCAAGCGATTCTCAACGGTTACAGCTAAATTTATATCAGCTTATTTTATATATTTACTTGTACTAGAATTAACAGACATAACTTTGCATTCATACCGAGAAAGAATAGCCCTGGGCTATAGACATCTCGAAATTTGTACATTGCCAAGAAGACAGACAATTAATAGAAAAGCAAAGAGAGTTGAATTTTGTCCTCAAGCAATTTTAATTTCCCCTGTTTCAGAGTCACTTAATTTTTTCATGATGCCTTAACGTTGTTTTTCGACTCAAGCAGTTTATTGCTTTGTATGTGTTAGTCATGTTTGTTGAAATACGGATACATTGTGTTTCGAAGAAAGTATTTTCTATATCTGATTAAAAAAATGCGTGGAGAGAAAATAAAGCAGAATAGGTAAGTAACTAAGGCAAGAGATATTTTAAGCTTAAAAGTCGGCTGAAGTTGGTAAATAGCAATCAAAAGAAATATTAAGAGCACTTGTAAAGAAATATCTTTTTTTAGAGCTGCTCTTTGTGAAAATTCCATTTCATCGAATTTATCTTCTACTTCAACTGACTAATAGAAAATTAGAGCCATTTTGTCGAGAATGCTCTAATGTCGATAAACGAAAAGGTTAAAAGTTTATCCTCAAAATAAATCCTAGTATGTTTGAAGAAGAAAACGCGGATCGTATGACGAAAAGATCTTCAATTCTTTAAATAAAAGTGTAGAAAGATTTTTTAATTCGGGAAAATTATTTAACTGCGAAAGAAAAGCTTCATTAATAAATTTTGAAATAATCATCGAGATGAAAATTCTACTATTATTAAGTGCAGTCGATATTTTACTTTTACGATTTCAGAAAATATGCACCAATTGAAAAAAAACGTATTTTAAAGACATTTATTCCTAAAAATAAATGTTACATATATATACTTACAGAGAGTGCTAAAAGAATTTTTTTTTTTTAAAAAAAAAAATTGTATTTAATATTTTATTTCGACATGTATAAATATTATTTTTTTGAAAAATTATAATAACCGAAATATGAATCGAAACAGAATATTTAAAAAAAAATAGTGGTGGTCTAAGCTTTATTGATGTGAAAAACATAATCAACAATAAATCAAATAAAATTGAATATAAGTTGATATATTTTAACCCCACTACTATAATTAAGTGTTATTTCCCGATAAATTCAAAGTAAAAATTATTCCATATTCTCTACATTACTTAAATATTCTCTACATATTGTATAATATATTATTTGCTTAAGAATTTTCAAATATTTGCACATATCTAGACAAACAATATTACTTATTTATCTATAATAAGGACTATTATTTTATCTTTCAAAAATAACTTATAACATTGATTTTAATTATTGTATTTTATTAAATAGTCTCGTTGACAATAAGGATTATGATTTCACGTATAGAAAAAATTATAACTCCTTAACTTATATAAATATAGTAAAAGGATTGTTTCATCAGCTGATAGTAAATAATTTATCATTAGGAAAACATAATAATTTGATCTATACAAAATCAAATATTTACTTTATTAGTTACATTATTAAAATTTGACACTAGATATTTGTATAAAAGAAATTAAATATTTGCTCATTATTTGTGACTAAATTTTATTCATGAATACCCTTAAGCATTATTTCATATATTTCTAAATTTTTTTTTTGAATCAAAATACATAGCTCAAGTTCTGAGATTCGTTGTTTTTTTTATTTCTTTTGTTGTTCGTGTATTATTTTATTCTGTCTATCACGATTCTATTTCTCTCTTAGATACAATGTTCATTTTCCACATTTTGTTTGTGATAATGGATTTTCTTTCTTTAGTATATAAAAGTATTCTTGAATGAAATAGAAAGGAAACATTTATATTGTGGAATATAGTAATATTGATAGAAAACGATTATTATTTACAAAAGGCAGACAGATAAATATTAATTTTTTTACATTTGTTTCAATTTAATCCCATTAGAGAAGAAAAATATTTTTTTTTTCATTTAAAAACAACCTTATTTGAATAGCGTGCAGGCATTGCAAAAAATAATTTCACATTATTTGTGATTGATCGTCGAAATAACGTTTTGCTTATTCAAACACCTATTCCGAAAGTGAACAAATATGGCGTCGTCTAGAGTTTTGAAAAATCAAGCATTATTTAAAAAAAACCTGCCTCTTTAGTAAAAGAAAAAAAAAAGTCGAAATAATTTATCCATGCTATATTTTGTGCTTTGTTATATGGCAACATAACACGAAATATGTTACTGTAATAATAGAAAATACATTTTTCGACTCTAAATTGCTTACACACGACAAGTGGCATTTTATTTTGCATATGTATATAACGCTACATTCCCAGCCAAATCCTTCTTACTACAGTTATCTTTCTATTTTATTTGTAAGTACTACGTACGTATTTATAAAGGCATATTTTACAGTACCGCCTAAACGAGAGAGACTACATTTTATTGGAGATGCATTGTTAGAACATATTTCATGCTTCACGTTTGGCATTTTAATGTAAGACTTGGGTTTTATGACTGAAAAGAAGAGTTTTCATGGTGAACTGTCGTTAGAACTTTTAATGGGGCTGGCTTTTTATGGATGCTGTTAAAATTTCACAAATGCAATAAACGACTGAGAGAAATGTCGTTCGAGGAAACTGCCGGTGGCTTTTTAATCGACAGATACATTTAAGAAATGTCTTTACTTTGTGATTTTTTTATTTTATTTCTAAGTCAAAATAATTTCAACAAAATTAAACTTAAGAGATATTGTGTTTTGATGGCTATGGCGCCATCTAGTGTTAATATATGACAGATCTGTCGAAAATGTAAATGTTACAAAATCTCTGATTTTATTTTCAGTATATTTTTTTCTCTGATGATAGTTTAAATTTCTTTATTTCGTTTTAAAAGAATTAATAATTCGGCATAACGCCACATATAAAAAAATGAATCAAGAATGTTTTTGTCTATTTATTAATGATAAATTATCAGAAACGTTTTGCGTAAGTATTATTAATTGAAGGTACAATTCATTGAATTTTGCTTCAAGATTAAGTCGAATTTTTTTCTACTGAAAGTATTTCTTTTAAGACATATTTGAAATGATATACAGGTAGGCCTCCTACAACGGTAGATACACTCCTTGAAAATACCACGTTGTGGGAAATCACATTATAGGAGACACCAAATTCATAAATTTTTTTTTAATCAAATAGAAACATAATGTTATGCTCACAAATTTATTCCTCATCGTCATTTATTACAGATGTTCAAAAACGTTTGGCGTTATTTCAAGAGCTGAGCTTGTTTCATTGACAAGTTCCACTGCACAATTGGTAGATTTAGGTTTTAAAAAATCCGTCATTATAGATTATTTATTCTTGCTCGACAAAAGTTTATAAATTTCTCGATAGGCAGACTAACAATTTTGGAAGCTTTTTTTAAAAATATTTCTGCTCTCTTCGGCAGAGTATCGCATTCTCTAAAAAGTAAAATTCCATCTGTTTCGCCATGACCAAACATTTTTCTATACTTTTCAGAGTAAAATGTTTTGTTTCTTCATCTTCAGAATTATCTTCAATCGGTAATGTTTTGAATATAACTCCCACCAAATCTACTTCGTTTATTTCATTTTTCGTAACTAATTATAAAATATCATCAACATTTTCTAAACCGCGTTATAAGAAAATGTCTACATTTTTCCAACTACTTTGTAAGAGAATTACCAGTATTGTTAAAAATTTATTTACATTTTTATTTAGATTTGAAAAGTACTCTCTATAATCCTGCCTTCACTTTTTCGGTCATGCCAATACTTCGTCATTTTTGCACAGGCTTTCAAATAACAAAAAAAAAAAAAAAAAAAAAAATCATGCCTTCTATTTTAATGGGATAAACTGATTATCAATACAAAGCAGCATATTTTTCGGTAGGCTTAGGTATTTAGTGTGTATGATACTTTGTGTGCATTGTCTTAAAGTTTATACAGTGATAGGCGGCTTAGAATTTGTTGTTTAAATACATTATTTTCATGGTTTTCAAGTAATCCAGCATTTACGGTAATTCGGCGGTTTTCTTATAAGTTACTTGCCGGTTTCTGAGAGAGTATTGAATTCGAATATCCATCGATATCTGCACAAGAACCCAAAATAATGCATTCCTTTTTTTGAGTAACGTTTTAAATGTTGTGGCTGTATTAATCATATTCATCTCCATGTGATTTTAAGTTAATATTTCAAATTTTTAAGTAATATTTTCAAAAGAATTTTTTCATTTGTGTATTGTATATAATACATTTATTTCAAACAAATACTTAAAAGCTAATTAAATCATATTGCTCTTTTTAATAAAATATAAATAATCTTTATAAAACATACAGATTGCATTTATTAACTGCGGTTTCGTAAACTACCGTTTAATGAAACTTTATTTTGACTCATTCGAGAAAATCAAAAACACAAAGATGGAGGAAATAGGTTTCTTTTTTTTAGTTGTTTAAAATAATTTAATTGGGGGATTTCTTGATCAATTTTATTCAGTGCAGCCATAATAATTAATCACTTACTCAATGATATCTTTGTTGAAAATGGTCATTATGAAAGTTGCCCATTGCAACGTTTACATCAAATCTAAACAAATGAAAAAGTTTTACAAAATGCAATTAAAAATAGAATGGAAGCAATAATAAAAACAATAAGAAAATCCATGTAAAATTTTACAATGAGCATATTTTGCCGTAAAAGGTGCTAATTTCTTAAAAAATAATTATTAAATTATTCATTTTATAAACATTTTAATTAAATATTTAATAAGTTACTTAGTTTAATAATAATATTTAAAATTGAATATTTATTATATTATTTAATTTAATAGTTATTTTAGACATTTATCAAATTGAATAATTCTTTAGTATTACACTAAAATTCTAGAATTAAAGCAAACACATTAATATTGCAATGGTTGGTTGATTTTATTAACCTCGCACTGAGAAGCAACTTGAGGGTTATTGGAAAAGGATTTCGTAATTTTGAACATCGGTAAAGTGACAAAGACGACACACGAGCTGGCACCCCCACTCCTAACTTACACACCACACCGACGGAAGGAGCTAGGATCTTGACAGATTTAACATGCTTTGCCCCTTAATGGCATCAAGGCTTGAATCTATGACTGAACGAATACCGCCAGCCACGAACTGCGACCGTGACTGCTAGGCTACCGCGACCAACGATGCAATGGAATTTAAAATTTGATTGAATGATAAACGATTGACCAGAAAATATCTTCAGAAAGACAATAATGCTCGAGAGGCCATTTTGTTGTTTACTTATACACTAGTCTCTTAAGTGGCTATTAATAGTTAAGAGTATCAAAATGTAATTCGCGTCTTACCACTTTGCAGAATGAAAACTTTTGACCCCCCCCCACCAGTAATTTTAAGAACACTTTTCAAAATTGCGTAATCACGGAATTTACTTAGCAAGATGGTTCACATTGGTATTTAATCACGTCACACATCATAACAGCTTTTCTGTAAAGGTGGGGAAAAAAAAGAATTTATGGAACCCCTCGTTTTGATACTGCACATTAAATAAAGTACCAAAAAGTTAATTTTGAATAAATTAATCGGGGCGTTTATGAAATTTCACTCTGTGTGCCTCGAGTGATCCAGAACTCTTCAAAACCTCGTTAGTCTTTGTAGAGTAGTGCCCATCGCCATTGAATTGCATGACAATATCGGACAATTTACGCCGACATCTGCACTGACGTATTTAACATGTAGTAGACACTGTTGCTTATTTGTTAATTTTTCTGCATAATCTAATGACATAGTTTCTTCCTGATGCCATTGGATAAAAAAAACTTAAAAAAAAAAAAAACTGGCATAATATAATTTATATAAAGAAATGTAATATTTTCATTCATAAATTATTTTAATTGAAAGTACTTTGCAAGAGATATAGATAACAATATTGGGACTGAAGAATTCAAACAACAAATATTTCATTTGAAAATAATTTATTAAAATATTTTAATGCGTTGGGATCAAGAGAACAATTTGATTTGAGAGAGAAAATTTAATTCCGAACTCTCAAAAAGTATTACTTTAATTCTCCCAAGTTTCAATATCTCCCCTCCTATAACTTTAAATATATGTTAGTAACATTTTATTATATTTATTATGTATAACAAGTAATATAAAAAAAATTAATTCAATTCCTACTTAGGTCAACAAAGAAATTTTTTATTTTAGTTACTTTTTATTAAATAATTACAATTGATATAATATACATATGACAGAATCACAATATTAAGTCGCAAAAGAAAAAAATTTTTCCAGCGATTAATGTTCAACCACAGAATAAAAAAAATCGGTAAGTTTGGTAATTTTTGAAATCGCGCCAAGTGGTAAACTGCATTTTCACCAATTAAATTTAATTAAATGAATTAATATTTGAAAAAAAAAACTGTATTATCATCGAGTGTCATCCACTACAAGTTTTAAAAAATGTATTTGAACTTGAGTGGATGAATAAAAAGTATTTTATTAACGATTGAAAATTTGAACAAGATATATATAGGGAAAGTGTGAGCTAATAGTAGGAATTTAATAAATAACGAATGAAATAAAAAAGAAAGTTAGTATTTTTAAAAAACTTACATTTTCCATTTCAAAGTAAAACATATAAACCCTTGAATTATAGTGAACAATACAATCTGTAATTGTATGCCAAAATATTGGAATAAAACAATATTGTTCCACCATTACAGCTTATATATTTAATTTTAATTTATACTTATGAGAATATGTATACGAAGCAGTAGCGTAGACTAAGATACGTATGTAAATAGCAATTCTAAATTAAAAATAATAATAAAAATGTAAAAAAGTGATTCGATATTATAGCCAATTTTTATACTTCACAATTGTTCTCAATGTTTTAGATATTTCATATGAAAGAACAACAAAAATATGTATTTACTGTAACGAATATGAGTGTTTTATACACAATAAAGAATTAAACTATGTTACTGAAAATCGTGTAATTTACTTTCCATTTATTATTATTGGAATTAACTCATCCCAAAAAATATTTTAAATCTCTCTTGTATTAATAAAATTGCTAACATCTACTAGCTTAGTTAGATTTCTATTGTAAACTTTTTGTTAAAAAATCCAAACAACAAAATAATTAATCTCTACAAGTGCAAATCAGAAATGATTAAAGCAACGTTTTTTAAAAAAAACTAAGAAGCATAACAAAAAAAACGATATTATTCCTTATTAGAACTACTACAGACTTTTAATAATTATCATTACCTTTAAATATGTACATGAATTATCATTATCTTTACCTATAAGTTTATGATTTTTTCATTATATCCCTTATTTCAAACTATGGCTGAAAAAAAAATGATGCAAAATATTTATTTATTTAAACAAAGTAACTGTCAAACAAGAAAAATATTTTCAAAAGCATTTACTATGCAATTTATGAATTTAAAAATTAACTCTAATAGATTGATTGAGAGGTGTTATGGGAAAAAGAGAAACACAGGTTATTATCCCCAAAATTTACACAGGCGTTCTGTAACTTGAATAAAAACAACTTAGCGTAAGGACCCTGGCGCCATCTGTAGGGGAACGTGAAAACATAGTTTAACAGCTTTCAGATGATCCAAACAGCTGATACTCTCGAATATTTTGAAACTCCTGATGGATTTTTCTGCACCTTGATGTGATTGGATTGAAGATAGGAGTGATGAAAGTGATTCGTACCGACTCAAAGTAGTTTAGCACCAAAAGCTATCCTTGAATCGGTACAAATAACCTTCACCACCACATGACATTCTTTTCTTCTGCTTCTGGAACATCATCTTTTCTTCTTTTTTCATCACATTCATCTTCTTTTTTTCATCAAACGGAAAGAGAAAAATGTTCTGGTTATTGATATTTTTGCTGCTTCATAGGAAATAGGTCAACCATATCTTGGTACAATTTTCTTCAATTTTCGGATAGCGGCAGCTAGGGTGTAGGCTATTATTTTATGGGAAGTTATTGTTTTATAAAGTTTTTTTTTTCTTTCCTTTCTTTTTACTGTAAAAATGGAATGGTTTTTGATAGAAAAAATAAATAAACAGTTCGCAAACTATAATAAACTATCAATTTCTACTTAATCTTTCAAGTAGATTTCGAAAGCAATCGGAATTTAGAAAAATAGTAGTTTTTTATTTTTTACAAAAAAAATGTTAGGTTAAAACACTGAGTTTGTTACAAAAATCTATGAAATAAGAACAAATAATAGTTGAAGAATTTAGAAAATATCAGTAAATAAAAATGAAATACTTTACAAAAATTGTTAAAATTTCCAGATGTAATTTCTAGAATAAAAAAACGTATAATTGAAGAGTATTTGCAGGGTGTAGTTACGAAGCAACATTGGTTTTAAAATTTAAGTTAATTTTCTTAACAGAACATACATAATAATCAAACATTAAGAAATTGATATAAGTGTAAATTCCCGTCGACCATGAATGTTGTCGCAATTCCAACCAAACGTTTCACAAAATTACTTTCATAAAAGAAGATAACTTTTCAAATTTACAGATGTAAAATTAAGTCGTAAACTACTTAATATGTTTTCAATGAGAATAATCTCTCTTATTTTTCAACACTTTTACCCCAAACGGAAGATTAATGCTTTTGTATCGTTTTGCAACATATTTTTGGTTGGCCGAAAATAATTGAAGGAGTTTTCAGTTACTAAAAAAATATTATGATATAATAAATTAATTAAATTAACAGAAAATTTTCAAATTACAAAATTTGATATAAAAAGACTCTTGGGAAAGCATTTGATTTTCTGAATTGATCTTAGAATTCTTAATCATTTTCTAAGATGTTGTATAAATAGTTCTGATAATTTTCGGACTAAAAGAAATTATATAAAATCTTTGATGCGAAATATAATAGGAGTTTTCTGAGGATTTTAATTTTTCAAATTAATATTAATATGATAAAATGAAACCGCATGTTATTATTTAATATAATGAAATCTGAAATGTAATTTTCTTCTTCCGTAAAAACTCGATGTCATATATAAAATTTCAAATAAAGAAATTATGTAATGCTAATTGGAAATAAATTTTTTTTTTAAGGATTGAAAATATTTTGAACTATATAATGTGTAAAAGGAACGATATTCAAATCAAACAAATACTTGAAAAAATTAGGTTTTGGTAAAATTTTAAAACAAATAAAATGAATTAAATGGATAAAAAAAAAGAATTCTGAAACAAGTTATTCATAAACTTAAAATTATTATATATGAAATAATGTAATGAAATATTAATTTACTTTTTTCTAATTCATGATATTCAACCAATGTTAAAACGTTGTGTTAATCATATACAATAAAATTAGAAAAATACTTATATTCATTAAAGATTTTGTGTTTTCGCAAAAATAAACAAGTAGATATATCTAAAAATATTTTTCATTCATTTAAAGAAATCAGTATTTCTTTTCAGCTATTTTGCAAAACTTCTATATTTTCAGCTATATAATTCGATCAAAATATTCGCCGAAGCAAGCAAAATACCGAAAAAAGCGTGAATACGATACGAATTTCTCACCATCTAAAATGCATCTTATCTCCCCCTCTAAAACAGGGGAAAAGGGTAAAAACGAAACGAATTTTCCCCATTTTCCCCCGATTATGCGATTATGATATTCAATTTTCTGGAGGATCTTTCCTTTACCTTAATACCAAGACTCCGCAGCATGGAAGTGAAAGGCTCTTTCCATAAGATTCCAGGGGAAAGGGGGAAATAGAGAAATATAGCCTTTCAGAAATATCAAGCAATCATTTCTTTTGAGAGGTGCATCATTCAAAAAAGAAAGTTACATTTCGGAAAAAAAAAGTGGGAATACTAAGCGAGAAGAGATACGAATGGTGCAGTAGATGCATCATTTTTTTTTCCAAAATGAAAAGAAGAGGGGGAAAAAACGCAACTGCCTTTGATATGCTTTCTTTTTCTGTGTGTCTATGATTGCTTATGGCTCCTAGAGAATGTTGTAATGCTGACGTAGGGCTTTTTGATAACCGTCAACATATGCTTCTTGTAAAGATAAGATTGAGATGTAGGAAGTGTGAGGGAAAGGATTTATTCCTTCTTTTTGAAATGTTTTTTAGCTTCCTATTTTTTTATTTTTTTTGAAAAAAAGGAAAGAAAAGCGGCAGAAAGGATGCGGGGTTCAGATTAAAATCTATCGCTCTTATTAACCTAAGATAAATATTAAACAAACGTATTCGAACATTTTCATCTAAACTTGCAATTTTAATTTATGATTTGCATAAGAAATATTATCTTACCAGTTCACTTGTTCTTAATTAAACCGTTCTCATCAACAGTAACTACATAACTTAATATTTTGAGTTGAACTTTCCTCAATACTCCAAAATATTAGAAGAATTCCATTCCAAATTACAATTACCTGATATCCAGTTGTTATCCTCTAGCACCCTTCAGTTTCCATTAATTCTGTTTCATTATTTCTCAACTTCTTCCCAATCAAATGGAACGTCATGCAAATTAAGTAAACTTCGGAATTGGAGTGAATAGATATAATCAAATCGTATAAAATTGACAGATAATTGAATGGAAAGAAATTAAGATTACAGTGATAAGAAAAGTGTTAATGCGATGTGGTCAGAATTATTCGGGCATATAGCTGATTTGGCAATATTTGGACTCAACGCTGTCAGAGCAATTGAAGGAGGTACGCGCATCTTAGTCCGATAAGAGCATTCTTTGATAAATTATAGAAGTTGTTAGTACTTGCGCAGAGGATATTCACTGTGGATCTCTCACATTGGAGAAGTAAATGATGATATTTTGGATATAACTGACTATTTGATTTATTTGGTCTGTGTTCGAGCTAAGTTAAAATTTAAATCCTGTGATTACTTGTGAGATGATAGACGAGACGGGTTATAGGATACAGTTACAAAACCATTAACCAATAGATTAAATCCTAAGGAAGGGATTAAATTATTATAAGGTAGCCTAAAGATGGTAATTTTAAGTAAATAAGCTAACTATTATTCTTATGATACCCATAGCTTTATTCAAATTAATTATACCTGTATGAAACAATATGAATATGATGGTTGTTGGTTAAAAGAATCTTCAAAGAACAGAATAATATACATTAAATTTGATAAGAGAAAAATAAAGAATACAAGTATTCAAAAAACAAGGATATTCTCTTATAAAAATTTCTGTAAAAAAAAAAATACTTCATCGGTATTTAAAGTAAATTAACGATAAATTTCTTGCTATAACTTAAATATTTCAACCCTTTTTATTTGTGACTAGGGGCCGTAATAGCCAAGAGGTCATAGACGGGGACTCGCAGCCGAGTTATGGATTCGAGTCTTGATGCCATTAAAGGCTCGCAGTGTAGGCGGGGCTGATGTACGTTAAATCTGTCAAGGCTCTAAGTCCTCCGGAGGAGTGATGTGGAAGTTAGGAGAGGTAGGTGCTAACTCAGATGTCGTCCTCATTTTCTGACCGAATCTCAAAATTACGAGGTCCGTCGCCAATATCCCTCGTGTTGCTTCCAGTGCGAAGTTGATAAAACTAATCAATCGATTTATTTTTGTATAGAATTAATCACGGTGTTCTCAGCTATATTTTTGTATATGAAGTTCATTCTGAGGGTGATCCAAAAGTGTGTGTTTCTTGATGACAGAAGACATTACAGGAGATTGGTATTGTTATTGTGTTCTGTCATCTGTTAAACAAAGACAGAGCAAATTTCGCATTTATTCATCAATTAGTTAGCATTTTGCTGCCAAATCAAAATTTTAAAGTTGCCTGGTTGAATTATCTTTGTCATTTGGCGTCAAGTTGTCACCATCGTCGAAGCCTGGTTTCATCGTTACACAATAGAAACTAAGCAACAATCAAAACAATGAATTGCCTCTGTAGAATCTATTCCAAAGAAAGCGATGACAGTCTCATCACCCGGAAAAGTTATGACGACGATTTGTTGAGACGTGATAAACGTCATATCTTTGAACTTCTCAGAAAACGGATCCATGGGTTACACTATATATATATATATATATATATATATATATATATAGTTACTTTAATCTCATATCTAATTCCTAATACTTGATTTCCAACGTCTATCACGGATTCGTTTAGAGTAACCTTCAGTAAAAACTAACAAAATTAAGCACTGCGATTGTTGAATATGTTACGAACATTAGCTTACAGTATATTTTTAATACTCAATTTCCCGAATATGTTGGTTAGGGATGTTTGAACCTTAAATAAAATTTATTTTTTCATATTGGTCACTGTAGGCCATTTGCTAAAATCAAGGCAGTGATATAGCACTAGGGTCGCAAATTGAGGCTCCGAAACCGTCGAAAACCGTTGAATGGGATAACGGTGCTGCTTTACATTAAATTAAACTGGGCGTCATAAACTCGGACAGCGTGTGTGGAAGTTTGGAGACAGATGTATCAACTAATAATCGTCTTCGAAATTGCGATTCAAAATTGTGAAGTATCCATCATAGCATTGCACAGCTAGCAATTGTTGATTTGTAGATATTTCATTAAATAAAACTAAACCAAATTCCTTTGCATACGACTCTAAATGCTAACAAACATAGAAATGTTAATTTCAACTAAAATGAAATCCTAACATATAATTCTAAATCCCAACGAGCTTCCTTCAATTGAATTCAAACCCTACATATACGACTCTCTAAACCTCATAAAGTGTGAATAATTCTTAGTGTCATTTCTAAAAACACAATTTTGCTAAATAATATTTTTTTAACAGTTGCTAACAGCAGAAAATAAGTGAAAAAACAACTATACATCCCCAATGAAGCAGAACTTCTAAAGAATATAGCTCCACCTCTCAAACGTTTATGTCCAATAAAATTCCTTTTATTACACACCCTTCAACATTCCAAGTACTAATCAATTTCGAGAATGGCGTAGAATGACAGACGGATGTACCATGAACGACTCAAGTTGTTTTTCCACCACAGCAACACTTAGCAATATTTCCCCCTGAGAACTTTTGCAAAGTTTCTCCGCATTTAATTAAAGTAGTAAATTTGTTATATTGCAACGACAACTTCTTGATTACTAGACGTGTTGGGCCTTAATTCAGCGACATCTGCTAATAACTTTAATTTGTGAGTACTTGAGTTGATCTTAATTACTAATCTCTCAGAGTGGAAATGGTAATATGCGAGTTGCTTTTTGACTGTTCTGCTTGAGAAATACAGCGCTTATTTTCAACCTCTTCAACACTTCCATACGAAGTATTATTATCCTCGATTACTTTATTTTTTTCATTCAGCAATCAGTGATTAGAGTCCTGAATTTCATTCTGAGGCAAAATTTTCTCAATAGAGTGACACTGTAAATATTTACAACAAAGTAATTATTGTTTTATTCCAGAGAAAAATAAGCGATGATAATGCCTTACGTGAAAGGAAGGTTGAATAAAGATCATATCTGCAGTATGTCATATTTGCAGTAATTCAAGTACTTTTTTTTATGTCATATTTGCAGTAATTCAAGTACTTTCTTCATGTCATATTTGCAGTAATTCAAGTACTTTCAAAGCAATTGTGAATTAGAGTGACGAATTTCAAAGAAAAAAGTGCATTAATTGCAGTAACAAATCGTATAGAAGAGTAATTTTGCTCAAGCGTAAAAAAAAGGAACATTAAATCTTAAGTGAAAGAAATGTGGTTTAAAGATCTGCTTTTGTTTTATACAATAATTGCAATAGTTAAAGTATTTTCAAAGCAATTGTACATTAGAGAGATGAATTTCTTTCGAAGAAAAAAGTTCATTGATTACAGTAATAAATACTTATGGGTGAGTAATTTTGATTTTATTCACGTGACAAATAAACAACGATAAAATTTGACGTGAAAGGAAGGTGAAATAAAGATTTTTTGTCGCATTTGCAGTAATTCAAGTTAGGTACATAAGAGTGATGAATTTCACTCCAAGAAAAAAAATCTCTCATTAATTGCAATAACAAATACGAATAGGAAAGTAATTCTGATTCTTTTCACACGAAAAATAAGCGACAGTAAAATTTTAAGTGTAAGAAGTGTTGTGTAAAAATTTGCGTTTGTTTTTAAGAACATATTAGCAACAAGTCAGGTATTTACGCAGCAATATTGAAGAAGATAGAGGTTTTCTTTTTGTCATATTTGCAGTTATTCAAGTTTTGCACTTAAGAGTTATTAAACACACTCTAAGAAAAAAAACCCTCTAATTAATTGCAGTAACAAATACGTATAAGAGTAAATTTGATTCTATTTGCGATAAAAATAAGCGAAAATAAAATCTTAAGGGAAAGAAATGCGATGTAAAGATTAGCGTTTGCTTTATGACATATTAGCAACAAGAGAGGCGTAATTCATTATATACATAGCTAAGTATGTGTTTTGTATAAGAAGAACTAACAATAATTTAATTTATCGTTTCATTATCCACAATAAAATTCATTACAATACAAGGCATTAATAAGACATCGTATAAAATAATTAATTTTATACGATTTCTTAATTTGAATACAGCAATATTTTTAAGAGCTAAATATTTTTACTAAATATTATCTTACCTAAATTAATAACGAATCATAATATAAATTAATGTAACACGAGTATCATGGTAAAACAAATTATTTACTTGCTTTCCTTTGAAGTAAATAAGGTTTTGGTAAAAAATATCAAACCAATTAAATTAAGCAATCCCAGTAAAGCTTCTGAAAAAAAAAAGAGAATACAAAATTTTTCAATCTACAGCTTTTCCTTAAGTATCAAATGTAAACAAGAAAAGCCGGGTTTCGATGAATAACATTTAATTAATGAGTAAAATCAATTAGTGGTAATTAAACAAGGGCATCAGCTGATGAAAGATAAAAAATACTATAAGTGTTTTCATGATATATAGTCTTCGATAGTTGTCGCGAATAGACGAAATATTTGTTAAAGAGAAAAATTATTTAGATATGACAAAAAATATAAGTCTTATTAAACATTTCTTTCTCCTAATCAACAAGAAACAACAAGAAATTACCATTCAGAATGTATCCATAAAAATTCTTTCGATTCATACAAAAATAAATAAATAAATTAAGAAATGAAAAATAATTGTTACCTTAAGCTATAGTATGAAATAATGTTAATTTGCGAAAAAAAATATTCATTTGTATTCACAGGAGCAAAAGACAAACGATTTGAGCCTTAGGTATGAATAAATAATTTATAGCGATCGCAGACTATTTTTTCTGTCAGATAACTGTTTACGATTGGTGCAGGCGATTTTAATTGTAGAACTTCAGACCATGAGTAAAAAAAGTGAAGTTAGGTCAGACAGCCATTTTGCGAGTAATAGTATCTGTTACATATTAGATCACATATCAGACGACTGAAAAGTAAGACAGATTTGAATTAAAAAGATCAACTCTTTATTTTTAACAGCATAACATATTGATTGTTATAATCCTGAATTCATTTAGAACAGTAATAGTGCCTTAACAGTTACAAAAAATAAAAACAATTAAGTCGTTAATCATAAAATTTTGAGAGAAATTGGTTATGTACCATTTCAGAAAATTAGTTGTTTTGAAGAAATTTTAGCGAAGATTAACAATAAATACAGCAGCTGCTAAGAAAGCGATGAAAAATTATTGGTTTCGGTAATATTATATGAGACACTTTAAAATTTGTATATCGCTCAATCAGTCCAAGAGAATAATAGCTGCAATTAAAATTAAAATAATAATACCCTTAAAAAGATTACTAACTGAATAATAATCTCTTTAAATTCAGGATCTTAAGGATTTCTTAAGTAGATAAAGTCAAGAATTATTTGCCTTTGACTATATTTTTTGTGCAAGGAATCAGTTTAAAATCGTAGAAAAATTCTAGAACCGTGTAAATCAACAAATGATCTTTCATTTGAATGAATCTTTCTTCACCTTGAGTATACATTTGTATCATTATATGAATTAATAATTACGTGATATAACTACCCACGCACAAAATCTCAGAAGCGTGGGCTGTTGATGTGCTTCTATTTTGTAAATATCAATATTGGTTTCCTGACATTTCATACGTTGATGTTTTTTCCTGGAGGATAGAGTTGCTTTCGAATTTTGAATGGAAATTCGGGAACTAAGTGTTTCATTTTTGGAGGGAAACTTTTAAGTCATTTCAATAGTTTTAGCATAATAAAAATGAAGTTTTTGTGTCAACGAAAGTGAGTTAAATCTAATACAATATACAAAAAAATTACTAATAAACTGGAAGAAAATTTTATGATGCGTTTTATTACGCTTCAATATTTATTTTTGAAAAAAAAAGAAGGTGGGAAATATCTGTATCATTCTAAACTTACTCCCTTAAACTGAGCTTTTAGTTAAGTCAAAACAAATCTTTTGAAATTTGTAAATCATAATTCAATTTTGTTATATTTTGCGTTGTGTATCGTGCATTCCAATGCAAAAATAGTTAATAATAAAATAATTTACAGTTACATTTTTGAAACTGAGGGATGTAAACAAATTTTAGAGTTACGTTGAAAAATGACATGACAATAATTTAATAAAGAGCTTATAACGATGTTTGATATTGCAGCTGCTGCTTTTGCATAAATTTGTATAAAAAGATGTAAAACACGTCTATGAATGCATTTACAATCAGTAGGATAAAATGGTGATATAAAATCTAAACGTAACTGCAAAATTATAACAGTAATATAAATCGACTTAAGCAGATGAAGGATACAAACCAAATATTTAACTATTGCAAATATGTAATACGTGTAAAATGCAAAGCAAAAACTAAACATAAAAAAATTAATAAAGCAATTTCTTAGTTAAGTATAACAGAGAACCTGAATTCCAAATCAAAACATCATCAAGTTCACTTAAGGAAATGTATAGTCGTAAATAAAATATTTTATTGCCTTCCTTCTAATCAAGATTTATGCTGTATTAAATACAATCTAGCTTGAAAAATGATGTTTTTAAGCCAACATTCCACGCAAACAAATTGAATACCACATCATTAATAAACTCCTCTGCAGAATTTCCACTCAGAAACTTTTCCCCAAATACACTCAGGGTTAACATTATAGATTTATTGAGGTTTCGCTGAAACCCAAGTTCAGTGAAAATAAACGACTTTACTTCATCGCATTATCAATGAATGTTCCCTCAAAGGATTTTTGTTTATTCTTTCGAAATAGCGTTTAAAAGATGTCTAACTAACTACAGGGAGAGCGAGATTGGAGCAGGGGTACCAGCTATTGTTTGAACGAACTGGAAGATGAGATTTAATAGCTGTTGCCAAGACGAAACGCATTAAACAAATTAAATAACATTTACTCGAAATTGAAGATCTTTGAAAAGAAAACTCTTTGTCTTGGGCACAGAGACCGAAGACAGCTTTTAAGTTTAAAGTGTTTTCAAATGCTTAAATCTGGGACATTTAATAAGAATTGAATATAAATGCAGTGTTATCTTTTGTGTACTGTGAATGGAATAATTTAATATTTCCTTTTGAACAGAATGCGTTCAGACTGTTTCTATTCTGTTCATATTTAATTAAAGAATGTTGAAGTAAAAGTGAATTTTAAGATATAATTTAAGTTTGTTTGAAGAGTTTAGATATTTCTCAAGACATTAATTTGTTCAAACTCGAATAATGCAATCTTGCGATTATGCATTTAATTATTCATGATACTTTTGTATTTGCATGAAGTAACTGAGGCACTGTTGTGTCGAAAGGTACATTAAATTATGTTTGTTGATTATTTCTTAGTATGAAAAGCAATCGGTGCTTTTAAGATATTTATTAAATTAATTTAAGAATTCGCTCTTTTCGAAGATTAATTTTGAAATCAGATTTCACAAACGTTCTCAAGCAATTTATATCAAATAAATTTTAATTGGATAAATGTATTCAATTCAAACTGAAATGTTTTCTTCTGGATATTTACTAAGTCGAAAGCTCAAATTTTTAAAAAATGCATCAAGAAAAAAAAAAACCCCTACTATTATACATTTATTTGAATATGCATGATCTGAGAAGACTAAATAAAGTTCGAATGACAGAAAAGTGCTTAAATATATTTTTAATAAATTCAAAATATTAAGTTATTTGTAATTAAACATATTGCAAAACATAACGGTTGCCAATTTTTTATGTCTTAATTTCATCATTTTAATATCATCAAGAGGTTTTCCCTTAATTAATTTTAATTACTTTTAATTACAAGGCTATAAAGAAACAGTTCATAAATGAAAAATTGAAATTAAAAACTAAGAATATTATTAAGGTTTCAAATACGAGTTTAAAGTAATTCTGGATGAAAAATTGTAAATTCGTTTAAAAAATTTCACGTCCAATTTAAATTTAATTGGAAGTAAGATTTCTAGTGAGTTACAAAATTTTCTCTTTTTAAATTTTATAACGAGAGTTTAAACACAAGGTATGTTTGAAACTGGCAATTAATTAAGCTAAGATTTTCATAAGTCATTATATGTTGAAATCCAAATTTTGTTTATGATGCTTCAGAAATTTTGATTTTGCGTGTTTCAAACTTGGTAGTTTCACAATTTGTTTTGAATTAAAACACTGAAACTATTTTTATCATTTTAGTGCAACCTACACCAGTGGTGGATCCAGAAAAAAAATCGACAGTGAAGTCACAATTACATTTTGAAATGTTCATAAAATTTAATTGTGTTTATTTATTTCGTTTATTAGTCATACTTATTTAGTCCCTAAATAAACTAAATATGAACTCAAGAATCAAATTCAAATTTAGAACTAAAAGCTTACAGTATGATAGACAGCTTGGTCGTGCTACAACTCATAAGTAACAAACATAATGATCAATACAACGACTCTGAATTTAAAAAAAAGCACTTCCAAATTTTATTGGAATTTCCTTTTCAGGTATATTATTTTAACTGTGTATAGCATTTTGTCTGGTGACACATACACACAATAACAGTTAAATTTATCAGTGGGAAATCTTAACGATAATTAAATAATAATAATAATAATTCCATTATCATAGGTCGGGGAAACCCTCCTATGATAATAGATATTTTTCATTTCTTAATTGAAATTAATTTTACTTAATACATTTAATTCTTTTTCAATCTTGGGTTTTCTACATTTTACCCTGAGGTTGAATTATAATGTTTCAACAAATTGAAATTGTAATATATTCACCTTCTGTTTGGTACAATAAATCCCCCGAGGATTCAGTACCTTAAAATAATTCAATGAAGCAACCAGTCATTACTAAAAGAATATCAAGATGAAAACAAATCCAAAAAGGATACCACAGTTTTAGAATATCCAATCTAGGCTTAAGATTGAATAATTGTGTTAATAACTTAGCAATATACCCATGTCTCGTTCAGGCGCCGCGTCTTCGTGCGTACTGTCTAGCTGGAGCATCACTCGGAAACATGAAAAAAAAATGTAGTTTTCATGTCTTTTGTAATATAATCCGTCAAAATGTAAGAAAAAAATGCAACTTCGGTTCACTTTATATTTAAAAAATTGGTCTGCAAATTCCTGAACTAGTTACAGTATTACAACTCACCCACATATGCTGCAATGTGTAAAAACACTAATTTCTTCATAACAGTAAAAGGAACAAATATGAAAATATAGACTAATAAATTTATAAGAAAAACAATGAATTTTTTTGCCATAACACTAAGAAGCCAATATATTTAATGGTTAATAAACATATACTGAACGGGTTTATGAAATGATGGAAAAAAATAAATTCTCTATACTAATTTTATTGAAAACAAGGAGGATAAAATTATGAATGATTTTTAAATATTTGTAAGGCGGGATATAATATATAATTGTTGAATAGAACAAATACTTGTATAAACATTTAATTATTTACGCAAAAGTGATTGTCTCAATTGAATAGATAGTAGTAGCTTCTTTATCTATTGATAAGAAAAAACATTAATTATTCTTTTGTAGATTCAAATAAAATTAAAGAATATAAATTTATACCATTATCATAATTTTTTAATGTAGATGAGGTTTTAAGAAATTAATATACTGATTGTGTTCCAAACAATAATTAAAGAATTTTTCGCACTAACAACTTTGAGAAAATATTTATAAACACCATTTTTTTTAGAAATGGTGTTGCCTTAAATATTTTGAAGACATGCTAAAGTATTGGGTCTAATTGACAAAGCTCAACTATCAATATATATTCGAGAAAATGACTTAGATATTATTTATTGACCCTTTTTTTATTGACCCTTTTTTTTATTGACCCTTTTTTTTATTGACCCTTTTTTTATTGACTCTTTTTTTTAAATGAGCATTCATTTTATTAAATTTTGCAAGCTATTCTGAAGTACTTTGTCTCAATTAATTGTACCGAATAAATAAATAATTTAAAAGAAAACATAATTGAAAAAGAGATTCCAAGATCTCTACAGAACACTAAATTTATGCTATCAACCCTACGACTGCTTAAAACTAAACCAACTCGAGGACGTAAAATTTCGAGAAGTGCAGTATTATTGAAGTGAGATGTGGATGAAATAGATTTAAAAAGTAGAAGAAATGGGGAAAAAAACTCCTTCAGTTCTCTTTTAACCTTGTTGGAACAAGTCCAATAAAATAATCTTTTTGTTGGAAGGAAGCTTCCGGTATTGCTGAATTTTGTTTGAACTCGCTACTCTGACATCATTTCTAACTTCAAAGGCGTTGAATAGCTGCAACTTTCGTGTTTTAATGAGGCGTCAATAACGCTTCAGATGACACTTTAACTCCGCATTTTAACTTCAATTATGATTTTCGTTTCTTTTGGAATTTTTTACACTGAAACTAAAACTGTGAACTACTTTGAACATATATTTCAAGATTTAGTTACAAGTAAAGTAAAATTGCTTCTTCTGAATTTTAAGCTAAATATTTCATAGTTTATAAAAATGAGAGTTTTATATTGCTTATACTTATCTTAACTGTAGAATCGATTATTAAGCTATTCTTTAGATATTAGGTACAATATAAGGCTATTACCTCTCTGAAATGATTATAGAAACTTTTGAAACTTATACTTCCTTCTAAAGTAATAAGAACTGTTATCATTCAAATGCGGAGGAGAATTATTTTATTTTTTGATGTTTTTTGATAATTCTAATCACGAAAATGGAATAGATATAGTTAAGTTGAACAACACGAGTTAAACTATTATTTAAGTTTTAGCTTCGAAATTAACATAACAGTAATATCGGAATAAGTGTTTGAAAACAAAACGAAAGAAAATAAATAAAGCTTTATGACAAGCAATTTTGAATAAACACATTTTATATAACAGCCGGCTGAAATAGTCTCATTACAATCGCTTTTTATTAAATTAACGTCGTAGATGTTAAGAAATTAATTGCATTTTTAATTTGAAAAAATTATAAAAATTTGGTTTGAAAAAAAGGCAAGTTAGAATAGCTTGAAATGAGCATAACTTTTATGTTAACAATAATTTTTCGTCACTCTACATTTTAGTTTCGTTACTTCACTACAAAAAAAATTCATGATTTTTTAATGATGTTATGTAATTAGATTAGAAATCAGTTAGAAAACACAATATATTAATTTTAAACTACTTTATATCTTAAAATGCTTCGTAATGCTTTATATTTTACAACGTTTTTAAGTAATTCACTTGGTGTCTGTCTGTCTCTGTGTGTATCAGTGTGCCATCAAATTTTCGATCGTTAATTTAACCAACTTCCCATCAAGCTAGAACTCTGAAACTTTGGGAATTGTTCTTACTCGCCTAACAATGCAATATTTAGATATTTGTGACCAGTTTTAACTAATATTTTCTTTAATAATGCAGTTTATTTCAACCACTTGGCACGATTTCAAAAATTGGCTTCAAACTTGGCGATTTTTTTGGCGATATTTGTGACCAGTTTAAACTAATATTTCAATAATTTTTGTAATAAACTTTGCCACCATATAAAAACGTTGTTTTTGATGATTGAGATTGATGTTGCGTGCTGCACCACTTCTTAAAGAGGAATAGCTATCAACCATCACTGTAAATCATAAGATTTTAACTCATTGTACATCAATTTAAACGTAGAATAACCGCACCATTACTATAAATCATAAGGTTTTAACTCATTTTTATAAATTATGAGGTTTTAACTCGCAAAACATGAATTTAAATGGAGAATAACATCAAACTACTCTAATTTCAATTGAATCTCGGTTATCTTGATTATTTAATTTTTTTGAAGCTGAGGATTTATTTTGCTTTTTTTCTCGGTCTGAGAATGAATGGAGGCAACAAAAAGCTTGTTTGTGAACTATTCTGTTTTTAATTTTGACTTTTATGAGTGTAACTTTTTATAATTTCTATATCTATCCTAGTTGTACTAATAAAGTTAGACTAGAAATATGCTGCAAGTAGGAAATCCATTTGACTCGATATGATATCTATTTGAAGAGTAACGAAACATAAAACAAACATTATACAATAAACAAATGGATCAATAATAAGCAAAATGTTCAATATTAAGATTTTAAAAGGAACCTATAATTTAATTTTTAAAATTTAATAAATAATTTATAATATTTTATATAAATTATATATATATTTTACGACAATAGTTTTTTGTAGAATGAAACACCTCTAAGCGAATAGAAAAAGGTACTTTGAAAATCAAAGGCCTTAATTATATCTAGTGTCTGTTCCGACAGATAAGCCACGGGTATTCAAAGACAAACCCCCTTTTATATATTATTACTTCCACTGAGTTATTTTTAGTTATGAAAAAACACCGAATGAATTTTTTTTTAAATGTAATATATTTGAATATTTTCTCATCTCTTAGGAAAACATTTCAATTATTTTTTTTCTGAGTTAATTTTAACAATTAATTCCTTAGTCTTCAATGCTAATTTCATTGGATATTTCTAGCTTTTTTTTTAAAGCTTCTTCTCAACTCTTAACAATCGTCCAAATTAACGCAATAAACATATTCATTAAAAAATTATGCTATCCTAAAATGTTAAGAAATATTTAATATACATATATATATATATATATATATATATATATATATATATATCCTTTTAAAAAGGATATATAAATATTTAAAATAATATAAGTATTAAAGATTTGGCTTATTTTTTTCATAACTTTCTTATTTGTTTGAATACTGTGACATATTCAATTTTTAAAAACAAACGATTTAATCTTAATGTGATACTTTTTTTAAGATATTATCTATTCAACTTTTAAAATCAAACGATTTAAACTTAAAGTGATACCTTTTTCAGTATTCTTTATTAAGATATATTTTTTTGGCAACACCAGATCATAGTTTTGATTTTAGATAATTTACTGGCAACGGATATGAAAGATAGAATAGAGTTTGACTCCGAGAGGTAAAGACGGACGTTGAAAAAGTGGTGCTTGTGTAAAATTGTGTATCTATTTCATGTTTGAAAAGATGTGCGCAAATAAATGTGATGTCCTGAAAACAAGTCATTTTTATTAATAATCTGCAATACAGTACAATACGCTTCTTTTTAAAAAAATAAATGTATTTTTTAATATTATTTTCATTATTGGCTCATTTGGTATATTTATTTGGTGTATTGTAACGGAACGCTGAGAAATAAATTATAATTAAGTATGTGAAAGATAATTACATAAATAATGCTAATTATATAGAAAGGTAAATTATGATGAATGCAAATTAGTGTTACATAGATACAATAATTTTATTTTTAGTTCTTCGAACCAATTCTTTTTTCTATAATTTCTTCCAAATTACATTACTACTAATAATTAAAGCATAAATAAACTGATTAATTTGCATCACAAGTACTGAGATTAACTGAGATATTCATACAATGATTATTAAATTTATATTGCTTGCGTCAATGCAGTTTTTATCTGAAGAAAACTCATAAGATAGTTGTAGAAAATTATATGATTAGTCTGAAAAGTCAGTTTTGTGAAGAAATAACTTTTTTGATTTTATCATACTATATCCAAAAACACAAGAAATAAAGAAGTTTATAATAAACTAAACATTATATCCCTCATACCAATTTTTAGAATTAATAGCAATAGTTTTATTATCTTTGAGAAGCCACAATAGTGTTATAAATATTTATTTTTAAAATTTAGCTTATAAATTAAGCCTTTTTTTCCCCACAAAAATGTAAATTAGTTTTTCATTGTTACAATTCAATATTAATTATTAGAAGGAACTAAATTAATTTAGAAGTCGAAAACTCATTATTATCCTAAGCAAAAAAAAAAAAAAAATTAATCAAACTCAATAACGGTAATTACAAACTCCAAAAGTATCGCCACTACTTTACTTTTCAAACGTTTCGTAATGAAAACGGTTTTACTAATTGGAACAAAAAGTATTCTTATTAAGTCGTAAATTGTATTATTCACTAGCCAGTTAATGAAATTACATTAATTATAGGCACCTAAATTAAATGAACATAAAGAATATAATTTTAATAAATTAATGCATGGAATAATTCTGCGCAATTAACGTAAAGAGAGCAAATACAAAGGCAAAATGGATATACAAAATATTCCATTGTATCTAGTTAAATAAATGAAACAAAAGTAACTTTGAAAATAGAATTAAAAGAATGGCTGTAATGTTTAGATTACAATGTCTAGCAACACATTTTTTTGTGGTCTTCAGCTTTACCATTTAATTTGATTTTTACATATTCGTGTTTAATTTATGAGCCACTTAAACGTTTCGAAGTCAGCAATAGAATAAAAAAAAATCTACATTTAGTAAATAGCTGCAACAATTTAATTCTTAATCAACTTATTTGTTTTTTGTTAATTGTTGTAGAGATTCTGTACTTCTTTGTTGCAAAGTTATAGCTAAACTGTAGCATATTTCTTGTTGAGGAATTTAAAAGAAATGTATAATATTTAGCTATTGTTTTAATTCTAGAAAATAAATAAACGATGGAATTTTGAATTTTGTATGTATATTATTCAAGACATTGATTTTACTCGAAAATATCATTCATACATGATGCTTAACAAAGCAATAAGTGTAACAAGAATGAATTATATCACAGACGAAAAGATTCTGTGTCCTTAATATTCAAGTGCGTTTGTTGCAATTGCAAACAAATAAATGTTCTGCTTTTTTCAGATGAAAAGCATGATTTCCATTTCCCCTCTTGGAATCTATCGTAAACAACCCGTGTCTTAATAAAATCATATTTAATTGAGGATCTACGACTTTTCTTCTGTACTTCAGGCTTCTTAGCAAGTGGTGTCTTGTTTCAAGAGAATTTCATTTTTGCATCTTAAATTTTTCGAAAATGTTACTTTCTAGCTCTTTCTTTCCCCGTAATTTTTTGTTGAAATCCTAAATATTAAGAAACAGTCTATGATTCGAAATTGAAATGGTCTTTTTCTCCTCATATGAAAACAATGACCGCATATATCACACACCAATTGTCTATTTTCAGGTTTTTCGTCTCCGAATTTCGAGCGGTTTCCTGCACGTTATTCTTGGTCTACTAGCATATGAATTAACCTTCTCGGTTATTGACCAGCATGTATTTCCATTTTCTAAATGCGAAGCGCCTTCAAGTGGAAAAACAACATTTTGGTGTATCATACTTCGGGTTGCTATGTATTATAAGAAACTGGTATAGTTCTCTAAATGGTGCCTGTTGTATTTGATCAGTAACGATATATTTATAAGTGTTATGTGATATTTGGTACTTTTGAACAAAAGTGATTAACATTTGAGACTGCAACAAAAGGATTAGAAAGATGAGCGAGGCATACTATACCGTAATAATTATATTTCGGAAAAGTTATCGTTTCAGAATTACTCTTGGGAGATTTTATTTTCTTCAAAGTTATGACAATAGAATCAACTATACGTGAAATAACCTACTTTTAAACATGTTTTGAAAACAATGCCCTATTCAAAGAAAAGCGGTTGCTTATAATATGGGTCGGTTTTCGACAACGAGACAGAAATAGAGAGTAATAATAATCCTTAAAAGGAAATTTATTTGTAAGTTTTTATTGTAAATGTGATAATAATATGTATTACAGTATAAGTCTATTATGATTGGATCTATTGGACAAAAATTCATTAATTATTGGGTTTATCCTTGTTCAAATAGCTTCCAGAAACACGAACGCAAGTGGAGTGGTGTATATGTCACACTTGTGACGACTGCTCTTTATTACTTAAAACAATGGCGATTGTTCTTTTAATTAAATAGTTAATAAATACTATTCTCCAATTGAAGATATAAAGAAACAAGATACAATAATTTATTTATCAATGAATGATAGATTTACTATCATTCTTTTTTGAATCCAGTTTAATGCTTTGATTCCAAATTAGTATCAACTAATAAATTCTTAGTTTAGCAATTCTCTCGTTCAGATTCAAGTCCTTCACAAAAACCTCCATTTTTTACTTTATTATATTCTCTAGAATTCGTTTCAGTCCTTAAAAGTGATTACAATGCTTCAATCCACAGTATAAATACCTATCTATCCTCATTATCCTCTATCACTCCTCATTTCCATCAATTCTATCTCATTT
>BMAW01031896.1:324420-360594 GCA_019974015.1 Nephila pilipes | reverse complement strand
ACACACACACATTGATCATGAATTGCTCATGCAAAATTACTGACGCAAATAAATGTGATTTTCTATTCATAAGCAGATCCATTGATTGGTTTTATTAACGTCGCACTAGAATCAACATGGGAGCTATTGGCGTGGGACCTCGTAATTTTAAACCTCGGTCAAGTGATGGGGACAACACCTGAGTTGGCACTTCCCCCTTGTAACTTCGACATCATGCCAAAGGGAGGATTTTGAGCCTCTACTGATTTGAGCCCTGCCGCCGGTCGCGAGTCTACGATCATGAGTACTAGGCTACCGCTGCCACGTAAGCACACACATGTCTCAATGCGAAAACATGATTTTTATTGCTTATAATTCTGAAAACTTAGGATTATTTAAATTAGGTATAAAATAAGTTTATTTTTTTCTATCGTAGAGGACGTCTCAGTTAACTTGAGGAGAATTATTAGTACCCACCATTCTCATAACTTCTTCGAGGATTTCACTTTTAATGCTGCGATGTTAAACTTAGATAATTTATAGTTTTAAAAATTATTTAGTTTCAACTTAGGTAATTTTATTAATTTATGTTTAAATTTGAGTAATTATTATATTTACGTAAGTTGAAGATTACTTTACTTTCAGCTTTTGGTAAAAATCTTTATGAATGACGAGGTGTGTTTGTTAAATAACGGTACTAATGCTCCTGCAGAAGAAGTACACACGCGCCAAACTCCAGCGACCTACAACTGTTTAGAGTGAGGTCTTCTCTTTCGAATGCGGTGCCTCTCGTTTCTGTTATCACCAATCCATATACTCGTAGCCTTCGTTCGTATTAGAATTATTTTTTTGTTTTACCGAAAAATTGATAAGTGAGCAACGAATTGTGAAAATTTACATGAAATTTGGTAAAAACTCTGTTAAAACTTATAATTTATTAAAAGATGTGTTTGACAATGGATATTTATCGCGAGTACCAGTTTTTGTGTGGTTCAAACGTTTTCAAGATAGCTGAGAAGACGTTGTATATGATTCGCTTTTGTGTCGCCCTTCCAAATAAAAAACGGATGATAATATCGAAAAAAACGGTAATCTGTTCCGATCTGACCATCGGATAAGTATTAGTGTGATTTCTTAAACTATAGGAATTGACAAAGAATCACGAAAGGCAAATGTTTCTATCAAGACAATTCCCCAGTTCATTCCACATTCTCTGTCAAGAGGTTTCTATCCAATTTTAACATCCCAGTGTTAAGCCATCCCCCTTATTCACTGTATGTTGTGTCATGCAACTTCTATCTGTTTCATAAGATGAAATCCGCATTAAGAAGAGCAAGATTTGAGTCCTTTGAAGCTGTGAAACGGAAAGCGACACTCATCATGAAGGACAGACAGAAAACCTCCAGCACTGTTTCGAAGAATGGAAGATTCTCATGAAGCGTTGTAGGGTGCATATTGAAGGTGATAAATTAGTCGTGTTATTTAATTGCCAAACCTCGTACTTCAGTTTTTGATATGACTTGTATGTGAGAAACAGAGACAGCTTGAGAAAATAAGTTTCACATTGCAAAAATAAAACACTTTGAGACCACACACTTGTCACAAAGAAAGTCTGAATGCTATCGGATGATAAAAATTGAGCAAAACAAATAATAACGTAAATTTATTTCCTAATTTGAATAAAATACAAAACATTACATTACATTTTATTTTATATGAATAGAAAATAAATTCTAAAGTATTTATTAAAGAATGTGCTGAAATCTCACAAAATAGTATTATCTGAAACGTGTACGTCACTTGAACGAGATTCAAAATTACAAGGTCCGTCGCCAATAGCCCTCGTGTTGCTTTTAGTACTACGTTAATGAAACTAATCAACCAATCTTACACGAGTATTTATCATTTACAATATTGAAGGTCGTTTACTTTTTAATTGATTTTGTTGTACGTATTCGATGTATATAATATAAATTGCCTATGCATAATAAATATATTCTATAAAACATATGTTCATAATAAATTTATTTTATGCGTAGCAATTAGAGCAAAAATATAAAGTAATTGTGAACCGGTTTCCTTCTATGGAGTAACCTTGGTTCTTTAGTTTCTTCAGTTTTGGCACGAAGTTTACATGAAAGCAAACTTTTCTCTATGTAATCTTATGTAATACTTTTTAAGAAGCTTTTCTGAGTCATTCTAGTGAATGCGATTGTCGAATCCTTAAAGGATATTTCAAATATCTTTTAAGATTCGAAGATTTATATATATATATATATATATATATATATATATATATATATATATATTTCAATTGATTTTGAAGCTTGACTTGAAGATTTGTAATATGAGTTTGATTTTCTCAGTGTCTGTTCCATATTATAAAACAAGAATTCCTTGATTTAACAGGTTAAGAAAAAAAAATCTGATTATTTCCAAAATTTGTTCAAATTTGTGTTTACCTCCACTATTATGATTGATACCAAAGCTTGTTTTAAGATTATAATGTGAATTTAGTTTAATGTTTCTTTAAATGTTTCAAAAACGTTATCTTGCCTTTGCAGCAAAACACTATTGCAATCATGAACCTTTTAGAAAACTTTACTAAGTAAAAAATTGTGCTTCTCTAAATGCTCTGATTATTTTCAATCTTTTTCTGGATTAAGAAGATTTTTTCGTACACATTTTCGTAGTCAGCTTTCTTTTCTTTAATGTGCTTCTACAAAGGCATTCGAAATTGAAGTTTAAGTGATTTTGGCTTTAAATATTTATTAATTTTTTTTTCAGTTTGATAACATTCCAATTCTCATTACAACGTTTTATTGGGTAAGAAGGCTATTTTCCAAAACTTGAAATTTAATCTTCTTAATCATGTTTGAATTTTGAAGAATCTTGGGCAAGTATACATCAGGTTTTTCTTATTCAAAAATGCATTTTATCATTGTTTTTTCTTTAGAGTTCAATATATAATTTATTCCTTTCTATGAAATAATATAACTAAGATTTTTAAGACGTCTTATGTCTTGTGAATATGGATACTTTTCCTCGGAAAATGCATTTACAGTCTTCATATCCTCTGTAAATTTTAGGAGACATTTTTTTAAAAAATAAACATTTTCTATTTTTTCATCTAGTTTAAAGAATTTTACAGACGATTCTTGTGACACATTTTGAAAGGAAAAGTATCAAATGACGGTAGCTGTAAATAATTTTATATTTGCTTCTAAAATGTGCAAACGACTTTCTGTTCAATAAGATTTAAAGTACTGAAATAAATGCAAATCACTATCTTTGAATGAATTTTTCATACATATATATTTTTCTTGATCAAACTATTCGAGATATATGCACTATACTAGTATGTATGTAATGTTGTAGATAATTTAGAAAAGAATATGACATCAACATTATATGTTGTGTATTCAGAGTAATTTGTGTTAGGATTACTCCGTTGTGTCCAGTTTAATTTACAGACGTACGACTCATGTAATGGTTTCCTAATGCTTAAAAATAAGCAATATTGAAACGCGAAAATTCCGAACATTGCTGCTTCCTTGTAGAACGAACATTGTTGTTGAAAAAAAGATATATTTTTTTTCAATTTTACAATCAAGTTGAGAACACACAAGTAAGAAATGCTGAACAGGTGGAAGTGACCTTGGAAACAAATCAAGATGCTCTAGACCAGGTGTGGGCAAATAGCTCCATCACGAAGAGTTTCTTTGTGGTCAGTCAGAAAAAAATCCACATTAAATTGAGAGTACATTCCTTCAGTGAAAAACCATATCAATTTGCATGGCAAGTAGCAAAAGGCATTGGTTCTTAAAATACTGTGTATTAGAAAATCGAATAAGATTGGAATATTAGTTTAAATATTTAAAATATTTCATGAGTACCTTTATGAAATTGTTCAATTTGATAAAAGAAAAAACGTAAGAAAAACAATGCAAGTTTGTACATTAATATTTGCAGATAAAAGCAATCTAAAATAAAACATTTATATGTTATTTTTGAGTACTTTAGCAAGATTATTTTTGATTCAAATATCGACACTCATGGAAGCATCTTTTACATTTTTGTAAAAGATGCTTCCACGAGTGTCGATATTTGAGTTCAACTTCAGTGTCGAGTTCAACTTCTGGCTTAACGATGATAATATTGGTATTATGGCTAAGAGTGTTCCTGCCTTAAAAAAAGCATTCTCTTCCTTTGAGATGACAGAAAATCTTTGTTATTGACAATAAGTGAATCTAGAGTCAAATATATGCCTGTAGGAAAACCACCATCAGTGTTACACTCAATCATTAAAAATTGACCCTTATGAGTATGAAACTGAACCATGTGCTTATAAATTTTTGAAAAAACTGATATCATTTTTGGGAACCGAAATGGTATTTCACTGACCAACAAAACGTTCTTTGGACTCCACTCTCTACTGAGGTGCCATTTTCTCTCCAATAAAACAAAGATTCTAATTTATAAAACTCTTATTAGGTCGGCCCTAATGTATGACTCAAAATCTTGACCTCTAACTAAAAATAAGAATACAAATTTGCAGTTTTTGAAAGGAAGACCTCAGAACTACTCTCGGTGGAGTCAATAAAAATGGCCTTGTCGAAGACGTTTTAATTCTGAAATGAACAGAATTTTTAATGAGCTTGATATCATAAAATGTATTAAGGTAAAACGAATGAAATGGACGTCTCCTTTTGTTGGAATGGGTGAGAAAAATCTAGTAAAAGAGATTCTTGTTGAAAAGTCCTTTATTCCAAGGAATACCAAAACCCTGGTAGCTTGATTCTTTTAAATCGGTTTTTAAGGTGATTGTGAGAGAGGAACTGGCTGAACTAAGGTAAAAGACAGGCTATCTTGGAGGAATCGTCAAAATAAAGCCTTGAAATATTTAGTCAAATGTGATGAAATATATAAAAAATATTCATATTGAGAAATTACCCAAAGTTACATTACTTTCACTATTTGCTGATAAATTAAGAAAATAGCTTTCTAATTTAATGTATCCTTATCATTATTTAAATCTATATACAATCATTAAGGTCACAATTCCTATTGAAGAAACGTCAGAAAATTGTAATTATTGTTTATTAGCTTTCTTTACAGATTATGCAAGATCGCACTCTCTTAAATAATACTCAACACGCCTAAAGTCTAGTTTAGAATTGAACAATAAAGTTCTAGCTTAACAACTCACTAGCTTCATGTGATGCACGTCTCGAATACTGAGGGTTATATTCCTATTATCTCTTATTCTAACTAGGAATCACTTCTTACTGAGTTGGATCATAGACCATCAACTGCAGCAATTCACTCCAATTTCTAACTTACTAACTTTTACCAACTACGCACAATCAGCTAAACACCTTCATTTTTAATTCTATTTCACTTATATATCACTACCCTCAATTCAGTTTAATATGTATCTGAATTTCAACTCATTTGTATAATCACGTTTAGTTCAATTGGAAATAAGCTGGAATTTTAAATATAAAATCAGAAAGTAACCCCAGATGAAAGAAAAGAGAATATTTCTGGAATTGCTCCCCATTACGTCATTTAATATTTATTTGTTACAAAACAATATATATATATATATATATATTTCTTAACTCGAAAAATTTGTTTTTCCCCCTCAAATATGTAAAGTAAGCATATATAGTTCTAATATAGTGCTAAATGAATTCGAATCTCTTTGAGGTTTTCATTTGAAGAATCTTAAGAATAAGTGAATCAAAGAACAAATTAAAAACTGTTTTTTTTAAAAAAAATGAGCTAGAAGAGGAAGTATTGTTCATCCAAAAAATCCGATTTATTGAGTTTTACTAACATAAAATTCCTTAAAAAAATGCGAGTCTTATATGTAAGATTTTGAGATCGAAATAAACAATATCAAAAACTAAATTCGAATTGAATTACATCTGCATTTTTATAAGTGAAAAAAAAATCTATCTTTATCTGTTTCGAACAAATATTTTTCAACACATTTCTCCTTCAACATGGAGGTAAACAATCTCATTAATCTAAATTTCTCGCTTCGTAATCCATTCGAGCCAAAAATTGACGCCAAACTTCCAGAACAACGCGCCAGGAATTTCCCACAATCTTACTTTTTTCCCTTTACACGAAGATTGTTTTCCCTTTGGTAGACATACTTCGAGAATACGGATGGGTTTATTAATAATTCGCTTGGCATATTTTCTTCCGTAGCCGTCTATTCGCCAAATTATATTTTTATTCTCTTTTTCCCCCAAGTTATGCGAACCATCGAATATGTTTTCCCCAAAGAGTAATATTTACCTTACTTTGCGATGAACATAGCAACATCGAAGTTTTTTTCCCTCTATTGCATATCGGTTGCTTCTTGAATTTTGAATGCAAACAATATATTTATTTTTTTTCTCCTGGCTTTGGCGGTAGCCGACTGTCAACGTGTATTTGTAGCATGATATACTCTCCAGCATATTGGTGGAAAGAAAAGATATTTTCTCCTATTGGGGAAAAGGAAATACATTCAATCTGTTTTATATGAGACATGTGTTATGGCGGGAGGTGTTTGTCTAGAGCAGTAATGATGGGTTTTGAATTCGAAAGAGATGTGTATTTTTACTTGATTTGCATATATGAGGAGATTACAAAAATAGGAAGTGTATTTTTTGTGGGTCACATGTAAAAAAAAAATAACAGTATTGATTTATGAATGGGAATTTTCATTTCCAGATTAGTATTTTAAAAATAATAATAAGTAAGTATTATTATATATGGTAATGAAAATTACAAAATATTTTGGCACGTTATTTTCGTCAGAGATTTTTAATTAAAATTTCTAGCTGTAAATTATGTATGAAGAATTCAGCCTTATTAATTATTTTTTTTTTCTTTTCTGAAACATTTTATCTTATATCACTCATAAAGGACCAGGGTGGGAAGGACTGTTTTTGCAATGACATATGCTTTAAATGGACGTTTTAAGTAACTTAAATAATAAAAAAAATATTCCATTAAAAGTCTAGCAAAGAATAGATTTAGACACTAGATTTTCTAACTTTTTAAAGAAATAATTATTTAATAATCAATCAAATATTAGAAATAAAGCAAAAGATAAAAAAGAAAAACAACGGAAAAGAAATTCGATTGTTTGATTTATGTTCTCATTCATGCATTCTCTCACCCACCCACCTACTAACGAACTTAACCACTCACTAACTCACCCACTCATTCAATCACTTACTCATTACTTCATTTATTTATTAATAAGTTCGGGAAAAATATTCAGAAAAAATCTTTTTTGAAAAATGTTCTGCTGACGTTTTTGTCGTTGACTAAAACAATACTTCCTTGGTTGACTAATACAGATAAACAAATTTAGTGATGCATTTATTACTTCCGAGATGTAAAGTTTTAAAATATAGTTAAGTTTATATGTTTTTAAATGCATTAAAATAATTAAAGTTATTATTTCTACTAAAATTCAGGTTTTGGGCTTTAGAATAAAACTGAGAAAAAACTTTACGTAAATAAATATTATTTTTGATATCGTTTATTTAATCAATGGCACATACATTGACTTTATTTGGTATCGCTAGTAAGAATAAATTTTTTGTATTATATAACTAGTATGAAATTCTTAAACGTTATCACAACCAAACGATTTTTTTCACTTCTATCTGTTTTCAGTGGAAATAAATTCTTTGATGAATATAATTTTAAACTTTCATTATTATCTAGCTTTTAATATTTCTTTCCTTTTCTTTTGGTTGTCTCTAAGTACAGCATCTGAGACGGATTACTATGTAATTAAATTACTTGTATACCAGTAGTATGAAGAATACATTATTACTGCATATCCAAAATATTAAATGGTATTAATCTCATTTTCAAAATGAAATAAACAGCTAAATCTGAATGAAGTTTTTGCAGTGAATTTTTTTACGATTGACGGAAAGTGAAAGTAATATATTAGAATTAAACGGCTGTAGAAAAAAAAAGGACAGAGGCATTATAATGGAATAATAGAACATTGATTTCGTACAATATGCATTATTTACAAAAGTTTTGACAACGACGTTGAAAATTTGGAGTCACTCGACAAAATCAATTATACAGCTTTGAAAAGACTAGATAAAGACCTTTAGATATAAAATGCAAAAGAATCAAAACAGTCGTAATTCAAATAGTTTTTACAAAAATAATATTTTAAAAATGTTTTATTAAATAAGCTCTTTTAAAATTTAAATTTACTGTTAAATATAAAATTACTCTCAGTATTCATGATATTTCAAAGCGATTTTTGATTCTCATGCTATAAGTAAAGATAAATGTGTTAAATAATGCTGAATAAAGGTTTGGTTTGATATTAATATGTTGATTGACATATGTTGATTATTAATTACTTATGCTGAATTGCTTACGCAAATAAATGGGGTTTTCCATACCTAAACAGATTCCTTGAATGATTATATTAACGTCTCACTAGAAGCAACACGAGGGCTATTGGCGAAAGACCTCAAAGTTTTGAACCTTGGTCAAGTGACGAGGACGACACCTGATCCGACACCCCATCTCCTAACTTCCACACTCCGCCATCAGGAGGACTTTGGGCTCCGATAGATTTAACATGTCGGTCCCGGCTACACGGTGTGTCTTTAGTTGCATGAAGGTTCGAACCCGCGAGCCAGCGACCTGACCACTAGGCTATCTCGGCCACATGCTGAACAAAGAGTGAACTGCGTTAATCAATATGGTCCAAGGAGGAAATATATTGAATAATGATTAATAAAGAGAAGAACATGAGATGAACAATGTCGATCAATGAAGGAGCATATTGAATAAAGACAAAGAGAAGAATATGAAATGAACAATGTCGATCAACGAAGGAGCATAATGAATAATGACAAAGAGAAGAATATGAGATGAGCAGTATTGATCAATGAGTAACATCATTAAATAATACTTCAAAAAGGGAAGGCTACGATAAATAATTTTGAACAAGCAGAGAGTCATGATGAATAATACTGAACAAGCAGAGTGCCATATTGAATAATAATGAACAAATACAAAACCTTTACTAATAATTCTGAACAAGAGGAGAACCATATTAAATAATGCTGGCCAAACTAATGTCTAAGGTTTTCTTGAAGAAAAATGAAAAAATAAATCATAATTATCTAGCACTTTCGAGAATATGTTACTTTTCCCGGCTGTAAAATATTTTAATTAGCTTTACATCTAAATAACAGTAATTTAACACATAAGGGACATTTTATACAATTATGTGTTAAATTATTGAGTATTTAGATGTAAGGCTATTACTAAATCCACAAAATGTTAATACTTGAACAATTCACAAATTAACGGTGCACAGCTTTTACAATTTAAATCATTAGAATAACTTTATAAGTTCCTCTAATCTGGAAAATGAAGTATATATATATATATATATATATAACTTCAATAAAGATTGAGGGAATACTTTAATAATATATATTCATACTGATTAATAGATAATTAAAATGCAATTGATGTAATCAATAAAAACTAATTAATTAAATAAAAGTTTGCAATTAATTTTTATCCTAAGAATATTGGGGATTTTTTGAGGCATTCTTAATTTAGATTCCTTAATTATGATCAAAATCGTGAAAAAAGACCCACTAAAACAACGAAACTAACAACAACAAAAAAATGATATTGTCTATCTTATATGGAAAACTAATGAGTTTTGAAGAGCTGAATTCTAGATAGATTGCATTTGTCGATCTATTCACATTGAAAATGTGAATCTGCAAATGATACACACTTCAGTTTATTAAATAATGGAATGTCACATAATTTTTCTAAGCTGTTTTGAATTTTTAAAAATTAAAGTGAGGCACAACTGTAAGAAATTCAGACAGAAATAGTAAAGCCCTAAATATTTGTCTAACATATTATTATAGTGTTCACTCAATCTGAGCAAAATTTCCAAAGTCTTTCTAGGTCACAGTATTTTGAGCATACTAAATATTATTACATTTGCTCCCATATACTATGTTTAAATTTCCAATTTATCATAATTTTCTAAGAAAATTGTTTGTTAGTGTAGTGCATTATATTTGTCTGAATAAAATCGTTTTCTATTTTAAAATAAATGTTTCCGTATCTTTAGCTTGAAACGAAAAAATTATTCAAAACTGTAATTACACTGTTCAAGTTCTGTCTTGCAGTAGTGTCGTGCTGATTTTACAAAAGAAATAAAACATATATTTTGCCTCAATTGATAACCTATAATAGAATTTTCCTACTTTTTTAGAGAACGTTTTGAGTAAATAACCGATCTAATTAGAATGTGTGTGTATGGGTTTCAATATCAATACGAAAATATTTCAGTTGACTAGGAGAAAATATACAACTGCTAGAAAAATTCCTTTTCAAAACATTAAATCTCACATGCCTTATCTAGAGAATCATGCATTTTATCCTCAGTTATTCGTTACACCACACAGTAGCTTATAAGGGTGATATATAACCAAGGTGATAAGGAGATACCGTAACGTATTAAGCGATTAAATTGTATCTCAAAAAATTACATAATCCGTTAGTAGTCTCAAACTCAAAGGTTGCTTCTACTTAGATTAAAATGTTATTTTCTCAAGAAAGATGCAGAATTTTTGTGAATTCAATTAGTGGAAAAGTTGTGTAGAAAGTTCAATATTTCTCGAAACACTACTTTATCATGAAAAGCAAAATTGATTCTATTTATTTAAATGCGTAACTTGTTTATTTATTAGTAAATTTATTTGCATAAATGTATCTTAACTAATAAGGAATTGTTCTCCTACAATTTAAGTCGTGTTTTAAGATCATGTTGCCAGAAGTGGAATAAAAAGTTAATACTGTATTAGAAGAAAGTGACGGTAGAATTACTCAGTAAAATTAAATTCGATCCTTAACAATAAAATTGAATTAGATCGATGTTTCTGAGTGAGTTGCAGTTAAAGTTTGAGGCTGAGAGAGAGAGAGAGAAGAGTCTACCCTGAATAAACTGCTCGAGACGTTTACTTAAATTTTAACTTTGAAATAATTAATTTAAATTGAAGGAAAAGATTAAAAAGGTAAGAATTGGTTGGCAAGAAATATGGTTAAAAATATAAAGGGATCGCTATGGTATGTATTTCAGAGGCGCGCCTTTTTTTACCATATAAAATTTATGAATATCAATAAATTTTAATTAAAACATACTCATCTTTGTTAAACTATAGATATAATATGAGATGTGTTATAAGTAAAAAAATGCAAATTCCTCAAAATATTAAATTCTAACCGCTTAAATCTATTTGAACTACTTACCTTTACAAAAATCCCACAATAAGAGCTTCGATGCATAAAAAAACAACTACTGCTACAACAAGTTTTTTACAATAGTATTGTTAAATGGTGTATGTCGTAGAATTTCAGCAAAAATCAACATTTCAAAGTATTAAGAGAGATTCTACAATACACTTGACCAGGAAATGCTGTATTAATAACATGATATTTACTATAAATTCAATACTTAGTAAATACGTAACGCTGTCTACAATCTCAATATATTTTTTTTATTTGTAATATCATTCTATAAATACATAGATGCTTCATAAAATCCATTTATTAAATACACTATCTATTCTAATGTTTGAAATATAAAAATATTACTATATCATCAATATATATTATAGAACTCCTCTAATATCATTATTAAAAAAAAAAAAAAAAAACCTAATATTATAGCACACTTAGTAGATATAGCGACCATCGAAAATCATCTACAACTCTGAAGAAATAGATGAATAAATAATATGAATTCAAATGATGAAGGAAAACATTTAATATTCATGAAAATGTCATTAGGTTGAATCATACTAAATTCATCAATCAATGTGTAAATAGTCCTTATTGTATGTAATCCAAGAGGCACAAAAAATGTCCTTAGTTGATATCTTCTTATTTAATGATATTCACACACATAAATAAAACTGGACGAAGATCACTTATAACATTTACGAAATTAACACATTTAAAAATAATAATGATTTGCCGCTTACAACGAGCGACCTGTGCCTATTTGCACAAGTTAATATGAACACTTAAGAGGAGTAAAAGCACATAGCAACTTACTCAAACTCACTCTCTCGTTACTTTTACTAAAAAAGGTACATACAACGCCATCTATAGGCGGTAATAATTAAAACATTTAGAATACGAATAAGAAAAATAATTATAAACATAAGAGTTATATGAACATAATGTATTAATAAGTATGTATCAATATTCTTGAAATATATGACACAGTCTTTATGAATACTATCAACAGCAAATATCCTATAAATGATCAAACGTTAATTCAATAATGAAAATGTCAAATGCTAAAAGGCACGCGAATATTTAATGAAACATATTTAGCTATATGTCATAAACCAATAGCAATTTCAAATGGGAAATAACCCTGAATCCCAAAAAAGAAAATTATTATAAGTCTAATGTTATAACATTCGACATGTACACTATACATTTAATGTGTGCATGTGATATCTATATTATCAATAACATCCTCTAATTTATTTGAAACTATAAAATTTTTTTTCTAATTTCAACTATTCAGTGATATAGAATTCTGGTATGAACATCATAGAATTTATTTAGTAACTTTCTCTTCATTTAAAAAAACATCCTAATAAAGACACTTTATCCATTTGTAAATAATCAAGAAACAACCAATAAATATTCTTTTAACACCAAATAAATCTCAGTTTATTTACTAATCTAAAGTAACAATGTTACCAAGAGCTCAAACTAAACCATAAAAAAAGTTTTCAAATCAGTTCCAAGATGCTTCGGGGCATTAGAACCTTGAGGTGGGACACAATAAATCTCACATCTTCTGGTGCTACCGACCACAGGTAAAGTCCGTCGATAAAAGAATTTGTTTCGATGTGGTTTACAAGATATTCTCATTTTAGCTTACGCTGCATTGATCCTCCAGCTTGAGTTACTGGGTGGAAAAAAGCTGCTTCAAAACACGAAAAGAACTTTCAAGATTCCTTTTTTATCGAATTTCCACTTCCAGAAAAGAGTCGATTTAGTTCTGGTGACAAGAAAAAGTACTTCTTACACAGAAGTTGGGTAGGTATTTAGGGTTTTGCTTTTTTGTTTCTCGAACAGTGTATGTTTGTGTGCATGAATTCACATTGAAGCGACAGGGAGCTTTAGGCTTTGCAATTCTCAGATAAAAACAATATGGAATACGGCTCAAGAAGAAAAATATATTGGAAGTGCAGAAAGTTCCAAGAAAAAGGGCTTTAAGGTTCATGCTAATTTTTTGTGGCCTAGTTTTCAAAATCAGACACTGGAAAAAGCAATAACAGTTTGGTGTTCTATTCCAAGAACAATTCATGTCAAAAATGAAATATTTATGTTTAAACTCAAAATATATTATTGGCAGGTACAAAATTGTTCTACCAGAGCTGTTTGAAAAACTTTATTTATAGCGTTCAAGTAGGAAAGTGGGAGTAATATTGTAGAAATATCAAACATATAAGTATAATAGCCTAAAAATTACTATATTTGGGAATGATTTTGTTAAATATATAACAACAAACTTTTAAACACGTAAAGGGCAAATTTCGGCATTTGCAAATATAAGGAAAAAATTTAAAAATGCGAAACTTAAATAAATACTGTAAATCATCAATCTTTTTATTTCAATGTATTTCAATGTAATATTTATTCAATGTAAATTAATTAAAAGTAACATCTCAAAGTTCATTTTCTTTCGTTATTAGTTCACGAGGAAACAAAGTTATGTAAAATCCCATTACAGAGCTTTTTTTTTTTTTTATAGAAGAGGGATAGATATAATATTTTTTCTTAAGATTCTGTTAAATTTCTTGTCAACAAAGTGGTTAATTACATTTCATTAAATGTCTATATCTATTTGAAAATTGCTGTGTATTCGGTCGCATTGTACAATGCTCGCAAACTATTCACTGAAATTATTTTCTCTAGAAATATTCAACGATTCATAGTAGAAGGAAGAACCAATCGCGAAGATACAAACTTAAATAGACTTTGGGGTCTGGAGGTCACAAGTAGGAAAAAAAAAAAAAAAAAAATCAGCGAACTGCACGTGACGCCATTCTAATTTGAACAATGAACATTTTTTGTGTTCGTTAAAAATCCAATAGTAGATAGTTCGATATGAGCGGTTCAAGATCCGTTCATTTATTCACCGCTTAAAGATGTGTTTACACTTGGAAGCCGAATCGTTCGTGAAAGAATTGTTCAGTTTACAAATTCGAACACAACTTTATTTATAACATTATAGATAATTGCATAGTAATTATTATAAAATAATATTGATGAGGGGTTTAACTCCCATCTCCTTGGTGTGGAAAACTCCCATCAACTTCAACTGACACTGATTCCGAATTCATAAATATCACCAGCACAAAATATACATGAGATGTCTTTAGCCCAGCAACTACAATGTGCAAAAGCATCAATTGAAAACGATGCTAAAATCTTGTAAAATCAGGAAATAGAGAAACTTCTTACAAACTAAAAGAAAACATTAAAATAAGGTTTGTAATATTATTGATGCGAAGTTTGTATAAAGCCAAAGTGTTTGAAATCAGCAATGATCCTTGGGTAATGGCACATAGCAAAATTCAGCAATATCGGAAGCCTTCGTCCAACAAAAGAAAGAACATTTCGTTGGACTTGTTCCAACAGCATTAGAACGAAACACAAGATGTGTCTTTCCCCTTTTTCTTCTGCTTTTTTAATCTATTCCGTCCACATCGCTTGAATAATACCGTCACTTCACGAAAATTTACGTCCTCGAGTTAGTTTTAGTTTTAAGCATTCATTCAATGCAATGACTAGGGTGGATAGGATAAGTTTAGTATTCTCTAAGAATGCTGGATATCTTTTTTTAATACGTTTTAACGTAAAAGGCTTTAGAATGTCTAGCGAGCTGCGAAATATGACAATATTTTTCAAAAATGGTGAGAGAAAAATGCCAGTCGTTATTTTTAAAGATATAATGGCACTCAATTGAGTTGTTGAAGTTACTTCGGATCAATATTTTGAGGATGATGGGGTTGAATAAATAAACTACATTTGCTCATACATATGAGAATAAAAATAAAATTTTGCAAGTGTTCAAGATTTTACAGTTTCATGAGAATTACAAACATACGCTTAGAATTGTTACGAACACATATGTATTATCAAAACATGTTACAATCAATTAAACTAAACCATGCCCCATTATGTTTACTATGAGAAATATAGTTAGTTACATTTATTTATATCAGAATTTCAAGTACACTCTTAGAAGTGAAACTAACTGTCGTCAATTTGTAAAAAATAACATTTGTAACACATTTGGGAACATACGTTTAAATGCATTTCTGCGATTGAATATTTCAATAACTATCATAATATTTTCAGCATAAAAACACTAAACGTAAAACACCGAAATATGAGAAAATTTAAAGTTTTCAAAACAAAAGTATAGATAATTTTCTAACATAATAATTTTCTAACACACACACACACACACACACACACACCCTTGGGTTATCAATTTTTAAACCTATGTTTTACTTTCTGTCTTCCATGCCTTAAAACATTCAATAAAAAGAAAATCGAAAGTGAGTTTCTAATCTGCTTTAAATAATATTTAATTTGGTTGTGAAATATGAGAAAGGACTTCTCTGTTGAATATCACTTAGTATTTAGCAGTTTCTTATAAATGCTTAGATGACTTTGCACTCCTAGTAATTCTGATAAAAGCTTAGTATTCTAAAAAATCAATTTTCAATCAAAAATGAATTTTTGTACACTTTATCCAGAATAATAAAATAACAAAGAAACAAATTAAATGAAACTTCGAAACTGTAAGAGGTTCACTGTTTATTCTATAAATGACGATAAACTACTATCAGTGTCAGTAAATTGGCAATATGATAACCCAATTGAGTTTATCCGCTCAGAATTAATATCCTGAAGATGGAATGAAGCGTAATTGGAAATATAAAGCGATCGAATAGAATTACAATCAGATATAATTCTGAAAGTATTTTGGATACTATTTTTATAATATTAGATCTACAAGGTGGTACTGGTAAATATCGAGACGAGCTATAAAACTGTTTTGATGTCATAGATATTTACTAATTATCATCATTAATATACACCCCACCTCTATCTCTACAACTCTCCAGGCGAATCTTCCATTGTTCGAAACAGTACTGGGAGTCTTCTTCTGTCAGCTTCTTCAGAACTTGTACCGTTTCTCTTTCACAGATTTAACGACTTCAATATTGTACCTTTTAATGCAGATTTTATCACAGGAAACGGACAGAAGTCATATGGCTCAAGATCCAGCAAATAAGACGGATGGTACAACACTGAAATGTTGTTCTTCACTAGAAACCAGACAATGTGGAATGAGTAGGCAGATTGTCATGGCGGAAACATTTGTCGTATTGATTGTTTATCAATTCCTACAGTTTCAGTAATCACAAGAATACTTAACAGACGATCAGACCGAAACAAATTACCGATTTTTCCTATTTTGTTATCCGTTTTATACGTGATAGGACAGCCCGGACGTGAATCTTCAACGTCTTCTCAGACATCTTGAAAACGCTTCAACCATTCAAAAATACGCTCGCATTAAACATTCAATGTCATACACTTCTTTCAATAAATTATAAGTTTCAGTAGCAGTTTTTTCCAAATATCGTGTGAAATTTCACAAAAATTTATTACTCCCTTATCATTTTTCCAGGGAAAAAATTCTAAAGTAAACAAAGGTTACGGATATACGGAATTGTTTATAGAAGCGAGATACACTGCATTCGAAAGAGAAAGTTTTACGCTAACAACTGCCTGTCGCTGGCGCTTGGCGCATGCGTACTTCGTCATCTCATTGTTTAATAGCCACACTTCATATCTCCTCCAATAGAGAAATAATATTGGTTTTAATAAAAATATTGAACAATAGTATACTTAATTGCACTAAATTGAGGCTTAGAATTTAATTCATCCCATTATTTTACACTATTAAAAAACACAAACGACGAAAAACGGAGCCTTATTAACTTCTGTAAGTATTATCACAGCTAAAAGAAGCTCATATCACTGTTAACGGCAAAAAGGAAACTAAATTATGGTATTAGTGGATTTACTTATTTAGTTTAATTTCAGTAGATAATTAACTTCTAAACCAGATTTGTGTTCCATAATGGAATACAATTTTTTTCGCTTATTTGATTATCATCTTAAAATTAAACAAAACTTCTAAGATTTGTAATGTTTTACAAGTAAGTTTCTACGTTATGGTGTTTACAAAATGGATTACTTAATGATAAGGGGGTCACTGCGTTCAGCCTCTTCCCTATCTTCCTAATGTTAAATATGTCTAATAAGGAACATTTTTTAAAACCCTTTAATGGTGGGTACATTTCGAAATTTTGTGTGTGTATTTATTGTATTATTATTATTATTTTAATGAGAAAATTTGGATAAAAAGTATTCACACTCAGTAAACCTTTAGGTGTTAAAAGATACACTATTGAACATCGAGATTTGAGACTACCAACATTATGAATTTCTTTTGAAGTAAACAATCCAAAATTTTAAGATAGCACTAATAATAAAATAATAATGAAATAAATGCGCACAGAAATTGTGTCTGTGCGACCAATCATTTTTTTGAAACTTTTCTTAAATAGTAGTCATTTTTAACATGACGGAGATGGGGTTTTAGTGCGTGAACCAACTCATTTTGACATAAAATTAATATTTACATGGGTTGAAGAAAATGCATGAAATTTTAATAACCCCTTAGGAATTTAAATTTTGAATTAATTTTTAAAGGTCCATTGAAACTTTTAGCCTTATATACCAACATTTTACATTTTTTCCATATAGTTGTTATGAATATTTAATATAGAATAAGTGAATATTTAAAGTATTTTAAGAATGGACGTAAAATATATATATCATTATTTTCTCAAACTTTTCACATTAAATAAATTTTACAACATTTTTGAGCTATCAATCATATTTTATATTATTTCATAACATGCATAAATATAGGTTGTAGTTAATTATTTAAAATTTTAAGATAAAAAATAATATCATTAATAAACCAGTCACAAAATGAGCTTAACCTAAGTTTGATAATATATTTTCCTACTTATAATTATTTCCAACTTTTAATAAGAAATGCATTATAGTACATATTACATAAGTATACAAAATATTAAAAAAAAACTCATAATGGCTACAATCATGTTTAATTAAACTCTATTGATTGGGTATTTGTTAGAAGACGTTGTAAAAATTTTCGTCCATTTTTATGATCTCATTAAATATTAAAACACTGAATAAATTATATAAGACGGTCTTTAATTTTTTCTAGACAAAAATATTCTCAAAGTGACCATTATCAATGAATAGATTAAAAATAATTATAACGCACCGTAAAATTTAGATAAAGGCGTCTCATTACAAAGTTCAAATAATTTTTTTTCTATCTTCCGGAAATAATACCATTCGAGATACAGAATGTAACATTTTGTTATAATCTCTACGATTTGTTTAAGCATTTATTTAAAATTGGAGAAATTAAGCTCCATGATTAGGGGGAAAGAATAAGACGCAAACGTTATTAAAAGACGAATTTAAAGTGATGTTCTTAATATTTTTGACGCTGCATTAAAAGGCAAGGGGTTATAGCAATTCTAGCTTCTTAAATTCGGCAATGATCCCTGGTAATGGTCTCTGCGAAATACAGCAATACCGGAAGCTTTCCTCTAACAAAAAGAAAGAACGGTTTGTTGGACGTATTCCAACAACATTAGAACAGAACTAGAAGATTTTTTCCCCTTTCTTCCATGTTTTTTAATCTATTCTGTTCACATCACTTGAATAAGAGTGACACTTCACGAAAAATTACGTTCTGTAGGTGATTTAGTTTTAAGTATCCAGGGGAGATGCAGTACTAGGTTTGCGAGTATGTCTTTAGTATTCTAGGAAGATATTAGAATTGATTTTTTTTTTTTTTTGGCTTTTCTTTTTTCTGTAATAAATTCAAACGAACACCTTAGAATGACTTGATAGATTCGAAAAGACTGACTTTTTATTCTATTAAGGACTCTTACATCAATAATTGTCACACTCTGAAATCATGATAACTCACAAAGTTTTTGTCCTCAAGGATCGATTTCTTAAAATTGAGGATAATTAGTTACTTACATTAGACTTGCAGCTCGAAGCAAAAAATTGAATTTTCTCCGAATAACTTTTTTGTTAGTTGTTGTGTGTGTTTGTTTGAAAATTAACATCCAACACTTGTAAGAAAAGGTTTCCATTTCCAGTTAGTTATACAAAATAAAATCCACAACACTTTTACATAATAAATATTAACAAGCAGAATTATTGGTAGGATTTATCAGAAAATGATAAGAACATTACATATATATCCTCTTAACAAAAGATTTTGAAATTCTAAGTTACATAATACGTTATAAAGCGTTTTCCTTTTTTTCGTAAAATATGAAAACGGATGACTTGAAGCTAATGTTCTTCGAATTATTTTAAATTACTAATTCTTACTATTCTCTTTTTAGATTTCTTTTTTGTTGTCATCACTTTATTATGAACCAAGAGCAAGAAATATTCAGGAACTTAAGTCTAAAGCTCGTTGAAAAGAGAAAAATGCGTCAAAATGAGAAAGATTATATATATATATATTAAAGACAATTTCATCTAGCACATACACAATATATCTAACACAGACATGCCATCATTTACTAGCGTACTTTCATCTGTAAATGTGTTCCGAAGTTGGTTATTAATGTTTAATATTTATCTCGCTCGAACTGCAACAAGAGAAACGATGGCAATAAATCTCGTCGCAGAGCCAAATTCAACCTAAACAGATACAAGTTTAAGTATTTAAATAGGTAGAAGAACTTTATTGATAATCCTAGGCTAAAAATATTTTTGGCAGAGTGCCAACATGCATCACCAATCTCGATGTCGTTAAAACGAGTTGAGTGATTGATCACTAATTTCTTTAATTACCAATAAGTCCGAAAGCAGGTAAACATCTTTTTCTTGTTCCTTTAAAAATCCCTATATACCTACATAAGGTTGTGCACTAGATTGTGTTCTATTTCCCATCACCACCTACTTGAGTGTCATTCCAGTCCAATGGACTTTAAGCTTATAAATTATCATTAGCACCTATCTCCCCAATGTGACCCTATCGTATAACCAAACCCTGTCATCAGAATTTAATGCCCCATCGAGTGGAATGCTATGCGCCCTAATTAAATTATTTAATTAACGCTGCAGAGCAAGAATTAGTAGGGAGGGAGGCTAATTACATGGGAAAAGCGTAAACCTTAATAATGGGGGTCAGGTGAGACCAAGTCCTCGAAACCCCCCCACCAACCCCTTGTTCCATCAATGTCTAGATTCTAGGAGTTTGATGGGAGCATGAACTAGTTTGTCCAGGTCCATTCAATTGGGCAGGGGCCATTAATAACAATATTCTTGAGAAAAGATCTGTTGTGATTGTTTACTATATTGTACGTGTTTCGTGTTCAGCAAATGGGTTTTGGGAAAAGAAAAAGAATGTTGTTTAATCACACCTTAATTGAAGGCGATGGGGAATTAGGATTGTGTCTTCAAGAACTGGGAGAGAGATTGGTTAATCCATTCAGTTAGGAGACAGGTGAAGGTCGGGATTTGTCTAGATTGAAGTTACGAATCGATTAGAGACAGATTTCGAACTAAACGCCTGTTTAATTAAACGGGAAATCTCTAGCCTTTACTATGCAAATCTTTAGATACAAAATAAGGCTCTCCTCGCACTGAGTTTGGAAGCTTTAAAAGATATTCATTGAATTAAATTAAATTTAGGTCATGAATTTTAAGCCGCATTCGAAAGCATTTAAATTCGTAACAAAACGATTGACTTAAATTTGCAAACCAGAATCTAAACTTTTTCGTTTTAAATGCTTGTTATTTTCATAAAATAAACTGAATGTGGCAATATTATTGAGAAATAATGTAAGGTAAACTCTATCCTAAGCAATATAAAGATGAATATTTATTTCTTTTTCAGTTTTATCAGATTAATTTTTTAGTTTATTTCTATGTGATAAATCAAAGTAATTTCTTCCCAGAATAGATTTCATATTTAACAACAATGAAAGTTCAAATACGATTTTTAAGCAAATAATTAGAAAATTAAATAGGGCTAAGAATTGAAGTTAGCATGGAAACTTTTCTTTTTATAGGGATTCGTAGGGATTAATGAAACAATTTTGCTATTAAAGGGATATTTAGAAATCAAGAAATTTAGAACTTAGAAAATAGTATCTTAAGATTGTTGGAAATAAGGGGAAATATACTAAAATATAAATGCATTTTACAATTAAACGCAGTAAATCTGATATGCATGAATTTATTTTAATAGAAAAAAAATTGTACATTTTAAATATCTGCAAGCTGCTCGTAATTGAAGTACTAAAGAATTAATGGAATATCGTCAATTGTTTGGAAACCAAAATATTTGACAACTAAACAAATTAGCAAATGATTACCCACCGCCCATACTTCTATAAGTATATTACTTAGATAAAAATTCAATAAGCTTAATTTTAGGGTTAATGTAAGTGAAACTGTTTAAATTAATTCTACAATCAGAAATTCAAAACAGAGTGTTCTTAAGAAATCCTTAAATATATCTTATTTCAATATTCAATATGCATAAACATGTGAACATCTATGATAAGACACACTTTTTAAATGTGTGAGAACTTTAAAAACATTATTTTTTTTTGAAAATAAATTTTCTTTTGCTGACTTTAAAAAGACACACCCAACATTTCAGATCAATTTGAAAATTAGTTTTACACCGTAGATACTCTAAAAGATTATATATGATGAGCACTTCATCTCTTCACATTTAGATGAGCAATTTATTTTTCTAAAAAGGAATTAGAAGAAACGAAGTTGCATGTTAGATATACACTTGAGTAACACTTTCAAAAACTACTGGAGCACATAACCGATTACCTTCTTTGTACTTCTATGCTAAGACTCTTGACTTATATTTCTAGTGATAGATTGGTATTAATCTCTCACGCAGGCTTTGTACAAGACGTCTTATATCAAAAAAAGAAGATCATATCCATCATTATATGTACATGCAGTGTACTTATACAGGGCAATGTTCAATCATAAAGAATGATGGATGCGATTTTTCTCTTGTATGACTTCAAAAGTTGTTCCGATAAAAAAAATATATAAGTAAAATTAGAAAAAAAAATATACATAAAATATGAATTTTGCTCTGTGTTAGCCAAATTATCCCCGATAGTATATATTTAGCTAAAAATAAAATGTTTTTACGAGAAATAAACTTTAATAGAAAATCCTTCTAAATATGTATAGTTTACTATTTAATTAATTTCAACGTAACCGTTTATTTTTTATTTTTGTAGACTTCTCTTTATGCATAGTAAATATGTCTTCTGAAATTAATAGCCTGATATTATTCCTTTTTCTATTCCTGCTGCTAGCTTCATTAAAATAATTTTTTTGAAATAGAATAGGAATTATTATGAAACTATTTTACTCTTTTTTTTATTACTTCAATATAATAATCATCACACAGGCTTAAAGTTCATAATTAAAACTGATACAATTTTGGTTTACAAGCTTTTCGAAATCTTCTAAATATTTATATTCATTTAAACTGTCAGTTAGCTGTAATTAATTCTTAAGATAATTAATTTTTTGGATTATTAGATCACACAATATCTGAAAACTTTTAGGATCATGCATTTTAGGATAGTATATTTCCGATTATGCACTGTAGGAAAATGTATTAGAATCAAAACTGTCTAGTAGAGTGCGTGTTCTAAAATATTTTATTTTTAATATTTGAATTTTAACTCTCCGATTTTTCGAATTTTAATTTGAAATTTATTTTAAATTACTTAATGCTTGTAAGGAAACCTATCCAATATTTAGTGGTTGAGAAATTTTACATAATGCATTTATTGACGTCGGTCATTTGGGTTTTAGAAGATACCTGGAAAATCTTTATTACATCAATTATTCGATATATACATTAGAATAAATTATGCCACCCGTATCAGAAACCAATATTCCGAGTTTTGGCTCGAATAAAATATCATTAATGGGAAAATCATTTTCAATCATAGACAAATTTTCAAAAACACGTACGATATATGGCTATTAAATAACGGGGCTGACGCTGTAAAACGTTTTATTTTGATGTCATACATATTTATTTCAATATATTCCCCTAGTCTATCCCTACAACACTCCAAGCGAATCTTCCATTGTTCAAAACAGTGCTGGAAATCTTCTTCTGTTAGCTTCTTCAGGACATTTAATGCAGATTCCACCTTGTAGATTTTACCTTAGGAAACAGATAGAAGTAACATTGCTCAAGATCCAGCAAACAAGACAGATGGTCTAACACTGGATTGCTGTTCTTGGCTAGAAACCTCTTGACAGGCAATGTGGAATGAGCCGGCACATTGTCTTGGCAGAAGACTTTGCCGTATGGATTCTTTGTCTGTTTATACAGTCTCAGAAATCGCACGGATCCTTAATCGACTGTCCGGTCGAAACAGATTACCAATCTTTTCGATATTACCATCCAATTTTGACGCGGAAGGGCGACCCGGCGTGAATCCTCTTCAAAGTCTTCTGGGCCAACTTGAAAATAATTAAACTACACAAAAGCAAGTGCTCGCGATATATATTCATGGTCATACACTTCTTTTAATAAGTTACAATTTTTAGTAGATGTTTTTACAAGTTTCATTTAAAATTGCCCAGCAATTCGTTGCTCACTTACTATTTTTTCCGGCGAAACAAAAGAATTAGCTAGTGCGATCGAAGGCTACAGGTATACGGATTTGTTTAGAGAAACAATGGAGATTGCATTCAAAAAAGAAGGCTTGACGCTAAACACAGATGTCATTCGCTGGCGTATGCTTTCTTCTTCTTTATCAGAGTCAGTCTCGTTATTTAATGGCCACACCTCGTATTTTGGATAAATGTAAAATAATATTAAAGACATGTTCGATACACAATATTTTGCTAATCATTTGCGATCAGTTTTCGTACTCATTTAAAAGATCAAATAACATCTCTAAGGAAATGAGAATATGGAATATATAACACTTCATATAACACATCAATCACCAAGAACTAACATTGAAAACAACATTTTTTTTTTGCAAAATTTTTTTTTTATTCATCAACATAACACCTTTTATTATCACCTTTTTAGGTATTAAGTCGTTCAACCTTTTCATCTTCCCCCCCCCTTTTTTCTTTTCTTTTTTTTTCCGCAAAATCTTTTTGTTGCAGTAAATAACGATAACTTTTCAAGATCATCGACTCGTTGCTGTTTTTGTTCCATCAAGCATCGCAGCTCCTAACCGCTTTTAACTTCACTCTCTCAAAAAACCTTTCAGTAAATAGACTGCTCCATATGATGATCTGTGCTCATCTCGTAATCTACGGTTCACTTACGATCTTTCTATTATACTTTTGTCACTTCACTCCACATTTTCCGGTGTAACGGCTTCGAGCTACCCCGAGTCGTTCCGCGTCATTTGTGTCATACGACCGCGTTTAAACTCGGCAAACCGACAGATCGTCTGTTGTCTAGATGGATAAGAGTCCAGGAGTAATATTTTCAATCCATTGTTTCGCTTGCACGGTGTTTTTACCCATTAAAAAACAATGTTTTATCAGAACACGAAACTCGGTTTTTTCCATTTTTTAAACAAACTACAAAACGACTTTACTCCAACCTCGATAACTCAGCTGTTTCTGGTCCGATCGACTTAAAATTTTGACACGTTTCAAGCAAAGGTTAGTACTCTAGAAAGACCTGGTTACTGGTTTACTACGAGCGCCATCTCTGGGTTAGTCTCGGGAGTTACTGATTGATGTGTTATTGCGATTTGGAACTTCCTTAGAGACAGTATAACTTTACCTACCATGCAACTACGATTGTTCCAAATCATCAACAAATTAAATTGTTTCATTGTATCTGACGTATAGATTGTTTTAAAAACAAACATCAAAGAAGTTCATTAAATATTGAAGAAAGACCGAGTAAAAACCTGCAATTTAATACCTTGTTAAATGTTAAAACAAGAAAGGTAAATCTAATCATGATTTAAGTATCCCTGACTCTCTCTCTCTTCAGGACAATTTTCAAAGAAAATAAATATCATACCTCGTTTGCCAGTTTAGTCTCAGGAGGCACAATTTTCGTAACGATCTTTTTCGGGAAAAAACACCCCCACCACTCTCCTGGTAAGTAAAAGTACCAAAATGCTGAAGTCACAAAATGTGTAGCAAGCTCTACGTTTCGGTTTTAAATTCATTTCAGTTCCCTTGGGTGACATTAGAATAAGGTTTATAGAGGATGGAATCTCGTCCTGTAAAATCTGGATACTGGTCTCTCAGGTCTGATTAAAAGGGGCCGTGGCTAAAGTACAATCGAGTGACTGGACGTTTGTTGGGGAAATAGGTAATAAAAGTTTTAAGAGGTGGAAACGAAATAGACTTGAAGGAAAAAAAATAATGAAAACTTTCACTATTTGGGAAGATTAGAATTTGTAGTTTTCAAAACTGGGAGGTTTGTGATGTCGTAAGAAGTTGTAGAGTTTTAGATCTTATATGCTTGGTAATACTGACATCAGAATAGAATTTGCTATTTGATGTAGAAATTTAATTAAATGACCGAAAGTTTGTTTAAGTATGTATTTTTGTTCTGTTAAGGGGTTTCCATGAATGGGGAAAATATTATTTTTTTTTCAAACCCACATAGCTAATCGATGCAGCAAAGCAGGGAAATTTGTAAATAATTTCTACCGCAAAATATTCATATATATTTTCATATAAGTTTCAAAAATTCTTCAAAATTCATAAAGAAATATAAATTTAACACTTATACAAAATTATGGAAATCAACATTTTACTGTGCGCAGGACTCTAAAGTACAAAATTTTAAAAAATAATGTTATTTAGTCAAATAATGTTCAATTTTGAAGCTATGCATTTTTTTTTATTTAAAGAAAAAATAATTTTTAATTAAAAAAATTACAATCATTAAAAAATTATAAAAAAAAATTATATAATTTTTTTGTTAATAAATTATTAAACATTAATGTATATAAGTAAAGAATCTTAGTTATATTAATCATCTGTATGAAATTTTAAATTAATATGATAAGTAGGTTCAGAGAAATCCTCTCGTAAGGTAAAATGTTTCGGTGTGAGAAAAATGAAAATAAATTTGGAATACAACAAACCATAGTTAATTTTTTTGGTCAAGTCGAGTATTGGGTGTCCCTCAGAGATCGGCGAGTTTTATGTGCGATAACGATTTAAATGTGGCGATTTAGGTTTTGCTAACCCTAAATTTTGGTCAGCTTTTCGTTTGTAATGTCTTGTGACATCACTTTTTACGTGCGCTACTTCGGCGATCTTTCTTTAAAGTAGCTAATTTTTCGCCACAATCGCTGAGGGGCATCCGATACTGAACTTCTCTCAACTGGTTTTTTCTCAATTTTTCTGGAAATTTTGGTAAAATCGCTAAAAGTTTGGCACCAAAAAATGTAGGGATCTAACATATCTTGTGTTAAAAAGCAGATCTAAATTTTAAAATTTAATAGTTCTAAGACAACTTAAAAGCAAAAAAAAAAAAAAAAAAAAAAAAACCATGTTGGGTGCAAAATGTAAAGTAGGTATAAAGTATGTTTCCTGCTTTTCTATTGGGTACATCTTAATAGAAACTAAACAAAACTGTTATGTAACAGCTCTAGTATCGCGGCCATTCTGAATTAATTATAAATGCTTTCATTTGTCGAATGATCCTGGCAGCTTCTTCTACGTCATCCAGACCAAACAACTAATATTTTATTAAAATGTGAAAGTTTAAGAGGTGGCTGCAATTTTTTCGTACCTTAGCATTGAAAATTTATATGAAGTGTACATTTAATTGTGTCATCTCTCGAAACATTACTCATATCTGAAAATACCTTCAGAGCATGCAATTTTAACTGAAATGAGTCCTTTTGAAAAAATAATTAAAATTTTTAGAAACTAATTTTTTGTTAAACTTATATTTTAAGAAATCATAAACTTCAAATAAAAGAGAGAAGGGGACACTTAGATGGAAAATAATTAATGAGAGAAGTTGAGGTAATGTAACATATTTCCATAAATTGCTTCGTAAATTTGCCCTGATTGAATATTAATACTTTGTTTGTTGATAAATAATGTTTTGGCTTGTGTGCGTACTTTGGTCAAGATAAAAGCACTTGTAATAATTCACAAACATTCCACATTAAAAATTCAATGTAATTTTTAATGAATAAATTTTTGTAAATCAAATATTAAATTATAGAAATTCTTATATAAGTGAAAATAATAAATCATATATGACTTTGTGATTCAAACAGCGAGATTTTCAGGAAAGGTGACAGTGACTTTAAGAGATAGGACGATTTATCATGATAGTATGACGTATAGAACGACAATTCATTATCCATTCTGATAGGTTATATTAAATCTGTCGTAGCAGAAATTCTTTTAGGCGCATAACATTATTACTTATTTTATTACTTCGAATAATACCGATCTTGGTTTTATCATTCCGTGTCAGATAGTGGAAGGATTTGGCGAGAAAGAAAAAAATGTTAAATGACGCCAAAACGTCGTTAAGAGGATTATGGACTGTAATTGTCACACTTACCTCTAGGTACTAAAATTTAAAAAAAAATTTAGGTGAGCATTAATAAACATTCGCGTTAACGTAAATATATTAAGTTACTCAGATAGCGCAGTACAAAAACGGTTTTCGAATAAGCTAATAACGTTTTAGAAGTCTTACAAAGGAAAAAAAAATATGTTTATATTGATAAAGAATGAAAAAAGTTACGTCATAATAGAAGATTTCTTAAGAAATATAATAAAGTAATTTTAGTTAACATTTTAATTTAGCTTTATGAAAGTTAATAGACAGAAATATTTTGTTTTGAAGCACGAAGAATAAAAATGGAACAAAGAGTTTGCAGCTAACTATTTAAGAATATACTGAAAGATGAATGAATATATATTAATATATATCCTTTAAGAGAAGTTTAGTGTATTTATTTATTAAGCGTGCATTTATTAACTAAGCATAGTTTATTTCTTACATAGAATTCAAAGTATGATATTATTTATGTAAATTTGGGTTCATTCTGTATTCCTATTTCTTATTTTTAAATCTTAATTATTTTATTTACCAAATAATTTCGAATTGTGTTATGAAATAATTCATTTTTCAGAAATGTATTATCCTTATTCATGTTTCAATAAACCTCTTAATTAAATTTGTAGAATGCTAAATTAGTTCCATTAGTATAAACAATTAAAATAATTAAAGACTCGCAACATTTCAAAAAACTCTTCTAAATTAGTTTCTAAAAGGCTATTAAGGCAATTATTGTATGCATTTGTAACTAACGAACAGAAGAAGTAGGTTTAATTTTTTTTATAAATGCCACTCATATTATTTGTGATTTTTTTTACTTTGCGTTAGGATACCAATGTTTCTTTTATATTCTTATTAACACATATAAAGGAAATGCTTTTTAGAAAATGCTATGTATTAATCTGCCAAATTATTATTTTCAAATTAGCCTGTAATATAATGTCAAGATTGCATTTCATTCCTTAATATAAGCAATAGAAATTTCATACATTCATATAATTTCAAATTTTGCATTACAGCATACAAAAACAAATAAAAAAACTTCATTTTCCTGGTATATATTTTTAAGGTGAAGCATATTTATCTCTTTCACGAGCTTAACATCATTTTTCAATTTCACAAAGGGAGAAATTTAATACTGTTTAATATATTTGCGCTGCATTTCAGCAAAGAAGATTTAAACGTTTAAAAAACACAATTCAAGGCGTAATGAAGGGATTTTGGAGTATCTTCTTCCCAAAAACACTCAAAAAAGAAAATAGGAAAAATTATTAAGCGTTTTCGAGGAATATTTGATAAAAATGAGGTCATGAAGCAGCTTAAAAACCATTTTATTTAACAATATTTTAGGTTTACATGCGCCGGGTTCCTGTTCACGTACGTATTATAGTAACAATTTAATTAGTAAATGACAGTAATTATTTTTGCAGTAAGTTGTATTTTATTTCATCCAAATTTTTAAGATGAATTTTAATTAGTTGAACTACATTTTTCTTAGACCTAAGAATAAAAAATTACAAAAATTCATTACCAATTTCATTGGCTTAGTCTTCGAAAGTTCATGTTTCATATTGAAATTAAAAATCGACGGAAAATTAAATCAGCATAAGAAATACATAAAATTCATAAAGTTAATCCAATTGATAGTTATTTAACTTCATTATATTGATTTCAAATTCAATTGCGTGTTTGAAAAACAAGAATTTGGTTAATGACTATGTATGGAACATAAAATTTATATCTACTACCACTATTGATGCAGATTCTTCTGTAAGAATGTAACCGAAATTGGCTAGTAATTTGATAAGTAGTCCTGTAATTGGTAGCTTTTTTTGATGAATCGCTTCCATTTACAGAAGAACAATTACTATTCGTGAGTACAATTGATTATCATTAAAAATAGCTAAATGGTGATTAATTCCAATTTACTTCTATTTCGATTCCCTTTTCTTTTATTTCTTGAAACAAATTAACCATCAAATGATTAAACACGTTATTCCAGCATTCGTAAATCATTAATAATACTGATGGAATTGCAATTATATACTTTCCAGTTTATTTTTTTTTAGCAAAACTCATGTTTAACAGAATGATTAACAAGCGGATTAATTAATCTTGTATTTAATTTATGTTACATATTGACTTGTAGTAATTAATTAATAAAACTTGATTCCAGCTTTCAAGTAAATATCAAATGTGTGATTCATTTTACTGAAGTAAAAAATAAATAAATAAAAAGACTAAAAAGGGATTATCACGTTTTAAAAGCCTTTTAATCAGCTAAACGTTTCAAAGTATGGAGCTATTAAATTTTTTTTTAGTTTTCTCGTGTGCGAGTACAAATTAAAATAATGAAATTTATGGAACGAATAATTTTTAAAAGTTATGAGATTTTTTTTTTTCAATGCATGAATAAATTACACCTAATGAAATGAAGTGTTAATGTTTGTAAGTAATTACTTCTGGAAAAAAAACCCACAGAAAGTGTAAATGTAGAATAAATAGCCCTCATGTAAGACGCAAAACCTCATCAGTAAAATTAACATGAATATAATTTATTTTGAGTTTATTTTTATGGTGTTTTAAATTTCGAATAAGCCTATATAATCAAATTATTAAATCTAGCTAGAGTTAGATGAAATGTTATATATCACGAAAAAAAAGCAAACCAATGCGTTTTAATGCAAAAAATATACCCTCAATATATAAGTAATAATAAAATAATTCGAGATAAAAACCAATGTTTTTAAAAAACAACGTTTTTATATGGTGACAAAGTTTATTAAAGAAAATTATTGAAATATTAGTTAAAACTGGTCACAAATATCTAAATTATGCATTGTTAGGCAAGTAAAAACGGTTACCAAAATTTCAGACCTCTAGCTTGATGGGAAGTTGATTAAATTAAGGATAGAAAATTTGATGACACACTGATACTCACACAAACAGACACACACCAAGTGAAATATACAAAAACGTTAAAACTAACTAAAATTAATTAATTCATCTGGTAAATTAAATGGTTGGAATGCAGTTTAACCCAACCACCCTTGGCGACAGGAATTATTTGGTGGTATTTTGCCAAATGTGGCTACCCTGGTCCGTTTTAAGGACCACACGTTCAGCAAAAAAAAAAAAAAAAAAAAAAAAAAACCAAGTTTGGTGCCAATTTTTGAAATCGCGCCAAGTGGTTAGGCTAAACAGCATTATTAAAGAAAATATTAATTAAAACTTGTCGCAAATGTCTACATATTGCTCTGTCAGGCGAGTAAGAACGATTCCCAAAGTTTCGGAGCTCTAGCTTGATGGGAAGTTGTTTAAATTAACGATCGAAAATTTGATGATACACACACACACATCAAGTGAGATACATAAAAACGCTTTAAAAACGTTAATAACAATACCACTACCACCAATAATAATAAAGGCAATAAGGATAAAAAAAACGATATTGTATGGAGATCTTCTAAATGATTAAGGTAATAAAAAACGATTATTTTTATGATAAAAGGTATATTATAATTTTTAATATTTGAAATGAGTATGATTTTAATTAAACTTTTTTACGAAATGTTTTAACTAAACCGACTTAATAAATACCAAAAAAACTAAATAAGCCAAATGTTACACATATTCCAGATTAAAAGAGCAATCCAAAAAAGTACCATTTTAATTTTTCACTTAACCAATTTTCAATTAAGCAGAAAGCTGATTCGGGGTTTTCATTGTAATGAAATTCTTTCATCAAAATCATCTGGATTTCTTTATGAAAAAAAAAAAAGTTTAAATATTAATATTTTCCAACAATGAAAATTTGATTATACTTCACAAATATATCAAAGAGTATCTCTGACAATAAAGTAGTTCAAGACATATTTCAATTTAAAATTTTCTAAACAGTTGTTCTTGAAACTGCTTTTAACTAAATTCGATCTGTTAGAATGTAAGAGTAGTTTTCTTTCAGTCTAATTTAATTTCTAGAAACTCGAACTAAGTTAATGAGATTGAAAACTTTTACAGGGAATGTTACTTTTAACATTTTTTTTTTTTGGATCATCTTCAATAATTTAATGGAAGTTTTCTTTTTTTTCTTTTGAGAAGATCTGCAGACGGATATCTTTTTCTTTTAAAGAACTGCTGTCGAATAAATCGAGAATATTTAAAAAAAAAATAAAGAAATCCGTGAGTGAAAATTAAAAGTCAAATTGAAATTGAGGTTTCCTTTTTTTAGTTCCACACAAAAGATTGTTTTGAAATAAATAAATAAAATATTAATTTAATGTATCAAATAAATTATTTTGATTTACAGACAACTAGGGATGATAAAAACCAAAAATTCTCACATAACTGGCTTATAATCTGTTTCCCGTTTTTCTTAATTGGCTGAAATTTCTCTACAAAGTATAAAATATATTCTTGAGTTTCAGGAATGCTTAAAACCCAGTTTACTAAATTCCCTAAGAGCTGAATAAAATGAGAAGCCGCGGTAGCTAGTTGCCATGGTAGCAGACTCGCGGCCGGCGGTTTTCGACGAGTCGTAGCTTTGAGCCTTAATGCCACTAAAGCTCCACATTGTAGCCGGGGCTGATGCTCGTTAAATCTATAACGGTTCTAAGTCCTCCAATTGGCGTGGTATGGAATTTTGGAGAGGGCAGTGACAGCTCAGGTGTCGTCTTCGTCACTTCACCAAAGTTCAAAATTACAAGGTCCGTCGCGAATAGCAATGGATTTATGGACGTTTTTGTATTGTGCATTTTAACCTGTTATACATCTTATTTTTGCAAGAAAATTCCAACGGTTAGTTAATTTTTTTCTTATGTTTCTGTCATGTACATTTTCTGCTGTGTAAATACATTGTACCCTTTATTTAACCTTGATTTCCAAATTATGTAAAATCTTTTATTACTTTGCCAATAAATGCTGAGTGCGGGAATGATTGTCTCTCTGGAGGCCGGTTTGCTGCTCTAAGCCCTTTGGGTGACCTCTGTCCCCATGAGTATTCTTCCAATAGCCCTCGTGTTGCTTCTAGTGTGACGTTATTAATAAAACCGATCTGAACCCACCGAATCTTTAGAATACAATATCAAAATTTATCTTAAAACCATTGAATGCTTTCTATAAAACAAGAATAAGGCTTACAAATAAGTAGTTAAAATCGAAAATAATAATTATATAAATTGTAAGCAAGATAACACAATGCGTATCCTGAAATGGAATTGATATTGAATAGAATTTTGTGATGCTGTTATATTACATCTTTTAAATACCTGCGACTTTGTTATTTATTTATATATTATTTTTTTTTATTCAAAGCTGGGTAAAATCTGAATTTTTATTTAAATAATATTTTTAGTGTGTATTCTCATTATAACGGATATTTCGGCTCAAATCGGGAATAGGGTGTCCCCTAGGAGATTGGCGACTTTTTGAAGTGTTGGTGACTTTTGGGAGTGATAAGTGGAGATTTATGTCATGGTAACCCTAAGCATACTCTATGATTAAATCACGCACGTTTGGCAACCTATCTAGAAAGTCGCCAAGTTTCGTCGCTAATCTCTAGGGGACACCTATTCCCGATTTGAAACGATATTTCTATTAGAGGGACAAAATATCTTGTCTGATTAGTACCCATGACAAAGAAGAACTTTTGTATATATATATATATATATATATATATATATAGTCAATAGCCAAATTACTTTAAATTTAAAGCACACATACAGCATATATATATATCTGTGTGTATGTGTTTGTTCTTTAAATTTAAAGTAACTTTGGATAGAATCGCGTGATTTCGCACAAACATACCTCTCTTAATTAAAACTGTGTAAATATAATGCGAGTTTCTTCACAATGCATTTTCGGCGATAAAAAAGCCAATTGAAATGGCAATGAAAGCCAATATTACAACTTCTATTGACTTATATTGTTACATATTTGTTGTTCTGTGTCTCGAAATAGAGAAAAAAGTTTAACGAGTGTTGGAAAATAGTATTGATTTTGGCATTGCTATGGGAAAAGAAGTAACACTCTGTGTTATCGGAAGTGTTTCTCATAAACTGAAATACTTTCTAGTAATCATTCTTTCTGAATGAAGATCTCTATTTCGATATCGATTTTTCTTCATAAATATTTACACATTTTCTTTTCTTGTTTTTTTTCTCTTCTAAATATCAGCTTGCAAATATCTAAATGGTATCATCTATCGAAACATTAATACAGGAAAAGTTAGGATTTAAATATGATGAGATACATAAATTATACTACTTTTCTCTATTTTCTCAATGCGTAAAACACGTTTATTATAAAACTGATGCATACTAAATATTCTACATAACAAATTAGAAAAGTATTTTTTGCAAGAGATACGAAAACCTATAATTTCGAATAAAGTTTATTAATTTCTTTTTAACAGATCTTTACTTATTCATTCGATGTATAGTATTATAATTTGAAATTTGGAAAATTATTTCCTTCTATTTTGTAAATCAAATATTTCCTGTTAAATTTTTTTTTAATTATTTAAGTAATCATACAATTCTACTTATTATTATATTAACTGAAGCTTTTCCTAAAATTTGTTTTTAAGGAATTTCGGAAAAATAACAATTATAAAAAAGCTTAAGTTTGTTAATAAATAGAAATATAAGTTTGTAAAATTAATCACAGTAAATACAACGTATCAATTAAAAGATCTAAATTTCCCACTAAAAGGTCAAAAACTGTGAGAATGTTTCCACACAATTCCATTCTTACTAAAATATTATTTTTTTTCTCTTAAATTATAAGAATTCTTATTAACTTATGTAAGTGAAATTTAATTAATTGAAACCTTTATTGACAAAAAGATTTCGAGCTGTGAAAAGTAAATAATTTTGAAATTGTATTTTCATTATATATTTTAAAAGAAATATACTTTCAACTGTATTATATCTTTTTAAGTGTTTACGTCACAATAAAATTTCAATCTTGAAAATAATCTTCTTAGAAATCAAACATTATGGCATTATTCTATTATAGATAACCCATTGTTGTTAAATCTGTGGGAAAAAAAAGAGACTTTTCCTTTTACTACGAGTTTTTTATTACTTTCATTTTTTATGATTAAGCGTAATATATTTCAATTTTAACGTATGTTTCTGGTTTCAAAATTAATCCATGTTAATAATGGGAAATGTGGTATTATAGAAATGAGAATTGCGAATGGGTATTAATTCACAGTACTATTGTGCAATGATCAGCTTAATTTTTTTGAAGAAAAATGTGAATATGATGTCAATATCGACCGAAAAGCTCTTTGCCATAACCTTTCCAACAATGAGATCTTCTTCGCCTTCTTTGCAGTCTATTCACCAAAAACATCCCATTGTTTTTATAGTTGCGGTGTATAATGATGAATCTAGGTCTCATCGACTGTGACCACTCGGCACTGCTGTAATCAAAATTAACCTATGAATCAGTGTTACATTGTTTCGAGACTGTTTAATATATGGGAGAATATACTGCTAACACTAACTTCCCTTAGCAACGTTATTTGTCATCGAACACAGGTACTTTTGGAAACATCTTTATATATTACAAATTTGCAAGGGATTTAAAAGCATTTGTAGGATAGCTTAGATAACATAGACTTATTTTTCGAAGCCTTTTTTACCATATTGTCAAAAGCAACTTTCAGAAGAGAAGACGGAGTCATTGGAAGTAGTCAAGTTGACTATTAAGAACAAAACTATGTTAAATAAATCGAATCGAAATAAAAAGGAGACTCTAAATTTTACTAATCATTTTATCAACAGTCTTATTTTCTTCATTTCTAAATTTTATTTATAACTCACCGTTTGAGACTGAAGATGAATATTATACAAAGATATTTCATTTTGATCCACAGAAATGTCAGTTTCACTTACCTAGAAAGAAAGGAAAAAAATGTTAAAATAATTCAATTTTTTTATCAAACATATAAAAATGGCAATTTTTGTAAAAAGCATTTTTTTCGTCGTAAGTTTATATTATTATTATTAAGTATGTATTAATTTTGAATCATGATTGAATATGGAAATACGCAGATTATGATTGAATATGGAAAGGAAATTTTATCATATTTATATCTGTGATTACGCATCCAACTATCCAAACAATTATTTACCTTAATCAGAAATGGGATCAACACTTTAATCAAATTATTGGACATATTTATATTTATATTCTTGAATCAAGAATTTTAAAAAAGAAGAAAAAAATTGTATTAATAAAGAGATAATTTATATATATATATATAACTAATATATATATATAACTAATATATATATATA